>JASSUY010011636.1:0-63806 GCA_032466535.1 Forpus xanthops | reverse complement strand
CCCCTCCCCTCCCCTCCCCTCCTCTTAGCTCCCTCCTTTCCTTTCCCTTCTCCTTCCCCTTCTTCGTCCTCCTCCTCCTCCTTCCCTTCATTTTTATAACCTTTGGGCATAGTGTTGACAGTTGCCATAGAGTAAGGAAGAATGTTTTGTCTCTTAAACTTGAGAGACCTAATTCTTGTTTCCAAAGGTTATGGTCTGTGTTTGTACATCAAGCACAAAAAGACTAATACATGTCATGCTGGTGTGTCTCAGGATCAGACATTAACAGGACAATCACCAAATATGATTTGATCTTTTGCAACATTCTAGACGCAAGGAAAAACAATATAATGCTGCAGCAGTGTGTGCTGTTGGCATGAAGTGTTGTCACCAGGTGTTCACAGAAAGTCAGGAGAGAGCTTGCCAAGTTGCAAATGGAAGTGCATTAAACTCAGTTGTGCCGAGTTTCAATGCCCTATATTTTTTTTAACTATTATTGGAGGCATTTTTTTTTCAGTTTTAAGTTAACACACAACTGAAAGTCAGTGATGCTCAGCCAAAACCCACAAGTCTTGCTTAGTTTTGAATCAAAATTCTACAAAACCACAGTGTTTATCATGGTTTCTACATGAAGTCATAATTAACCCCAGATTTGCTCAAAACTTTGTCCAAGTTAACTAAGAATTCTATAAACTGTGGGGAACCTGGCTGAAGTATTGGGTAAGTATGAAAACAAGAGCTGATATTTGAGTTTGCTCTGATTCTAGGTTTTGCTGAAATAGTTTCAAATTACTGTAGCTGCAATCTGATTACTTTATCCCAGAGGGTAGATGTTAATAGAGATGAATTTAACTTCTGAACTACAGAAATTCTTTAAGGGTTCAGTGTTATACAGGACTGTAGATTCACAACAAGTATATATACTCTAAAGAATTTCTATTTAGAAAATGCTCTTTTTACTCAGCTTGCTGTGTAAACTACAAAATCAAAAAGTTTGGCGGGTATGGTGGGATGCTGGCTTTTTGGACTGGGATGGGGATGGTTTTGCAAGCAATGCGTGCTCTTAGTAAGTTTCAAGTAGGTACAGTTATTTCTGTTCTCTGACTTGCTATCCAAAGCACTCTTCCAGGGTATTAGCAGAAAATGTTCACTCATGTATATTTGAAACCATTCAAAACATAAAAAAGGGAAATAGGGAGACAATGAGACAGAAAGAGAGGTGGGTAGACAGAGAGAGAGGGCTAAAAAAGTTCAAGTTCTGTGGAGGGCCCTCTGTCTGAACATCATGAATAAATTGTGTTGCTTTGACAAAGGATCATTCTAGAGAGAAATCTTGACCTCACTGGGATCTCTGGAAGTTTAGTTTATCTATACTGCACATAAGCTCCATTGGAAGGTGAGTTTCATCATGGATCTCAATGCAGGGGATGTTTATTGTTAGATGACTTTTCTACACCAGATTTTGATCTAACTACAGCTCCTGGACTTTGCTGTGAAGTCCCATGCTGATGAATGCTTAGCATTGAAGAAGACCACATGAAAGATCAGGACATTTAAAACATATTAGCACATCCTAAACTCTCACATATGAATATGTAGCTTAGTGAATGTAGAGGCCTGAGTTAAAACTACGTAGTCATTTTAAATAATTAAACTCCTTTTTTCCAGAAAGTTCTGCTTGGGAAAAAAACAATGCAAAACCAAAACAAATGAAACACCAAATCCCAACACTTTCCCAATCATAGTGGATTCTTCCCCTTACAAAAAGTCATGAAAATGATGCAAGGTCTAAGAATAATGTCAAGCCCAAATCAACAGCATTGTTTAGCATTCTATTTTTCTAGATATTTACTGTCACTAAAGTACAAAAACTACTAAAGTATTTTGTTTCATTTTGAACTTGAAGTTGATAATTTTAGCACCAAGTGTACTATGTAGTCACACCCCTAACACTTTAAAGTAATTTTAATATTAAGTACAGATGGAGCATATACATACATGGCATTATTAATAACCACATAAATCTATGCTTTAATTAAAAGTCAACTGCTATGTAAAGATTTTGTGCTGGCTTAACCTTTGGTAAAACAGATTCTTTAAATAAGAACTAAGCAACTGCCAAGTGTTTCTCTATTTGCATCATTAATTCTGACCCCTTATTTGCAAGACTCTCTCTCCCAAAAGTAATTCGTCTCAGTTATCATATCACACCAGAAATTCACACCAAATGCCAGGTTTCCAACGATTTCTCCCCATACGGCAACTTCCTCGGGTACATTATTTACAGTTACAGTGCAGCAGTCTCAGGGAGTGTATCTTTTGCATATTCAGCTTTACTAACAACCAGATCACCAATAAATTTCTGGAAGCAGAACAATATTTTTTTGTTAGTGATGTGAATACATTTAAGCTTACAGTAGAAAAACTATTTTGCAAATAGGAATCCTAGAATTCTCAGGAATTGATTCTAATAGCTTGCACTTTTCAGCTTTCCATTTGAGTTAGTGGAGAAAAGGGCACTGCACCTAGAAATTCAGAGACTTCATATAGTCTGTGCATTCACAAATTTCTTTCTGTAAATACTAATTTCTTTATATGCGCCCATTCTTTTTAATGTGTGTTAGCTATCAAACTCTGGATCCATAACTAAGGGCAGGCCATGTCTCTCAGCACTTTGTTTAACTGGGTCTCCATAGATGGGAATGGCACATCCTTTCCGGGAGCCTGTTCCAATGCAGATTTCTCCTCACAGTGAAACAGGTTTGCAAACACCCATTGCAAACTGGTTTTGTTTCCATTCATGCCCACCAAACTCAGGAAAAGCATTCAATAACACAAACCTTGAAAGAACTGTGATCTTCAACCTTTTTAACCTTTTAACAGCCAATAAACCCAGAAGGATTCTTTTCCAAGTATACATTTCCTCTCCTATATTCCCCAAAATACCTCCCAAGACCATCCATCAAACTGGAGTGAAAGCTGAAAAGTCATGGAAGTAGCCTGTATCACACAAACAGGAGATACCAGTTATCTTAGTTTCTTAGTTTCACAATCATGTGTTTAAAGTGTGTTCCGCAGCTTGGTATTTTTCTGAGTAGAAGTAGCATATTCTTCATATTTATCATACACTTCATCAATATAGTTTTATCCTAAATCTCACACTAGTCCATACATTTATGTGGTTGGCTTTTTCCTTTTGATTTGCCTATTGACTAAGAAGTAAATTTGCCAAATATCCAAAGCTAGGGAAATTTTGCTACAGGATAAAATAGATTCCTTGTAAACAGCTTTGAACAATACCGCAAGTTAGATGTGCTCTAATGTATTCCTTGGTTCAAAACATAGCAGCACAAGCATGGAGAGCTACATGCAACTATATGGACAAAACCTGGAGTGACAATAAGAAATGTTTGGCAACTGAAGACAGATCATCTGGTGCTTGGAAACAGTAAACAAGATTCCTTAACAAACACACCAAAGTAGTAGCAACCAGAGGAATGAGGGAGACAGACTGCTAAAGCTATACTGCCGGAGCCATACAAATAAAAGCAGTCATGTGCAGCTGGAGCACTCCCTGAGTATTGCATCCTGGCTCTCAAATGGAAATGGCTGCCAAGCGCTGAATGGCACTGTTGCCTTGCTTACAGCCTCCATTTATTTTGTGTTCCTAAGGCTGCAGGATTATAGATTCCCCAGCCATACAATTTAATGCTTTGTGCCTATGCACTGTGTTTCATATTAAGATGATCCCAAGAACCTAGTTTACAGGTTTTCAGCTGCTTTAAACTAATATTCTCCCTCTCTGTTCCAGTCACTAGGCAGTCTTAAAGTCACTGTGCCTGGTCTCAGGGAGATCCAGATGGTTAGTCATAGGAAAAGAGCTGAAGTAATAACATCTTTACCACTTCCCTCACTATTTATGTTTGGTTCCTCCTTCATGATAAGAACAGTCTATGAGAAATGAGAATGTTCTCCTCCATACAGAAATGCAACAGTATTCCCTCACTACAAATAGGGATGATTTAAAGCCAGTGCAAGGCTTAGTTAACCCTTCAGAAGGAAATGTATAACTCAGCAGGGAGTGGTAATAGAAATAATGATGTAGAGTGAAGGGAAAGAAAACTCTTTTTCTGACCTGTGAGGTTCATTCCATAAACGGAATTACTAAAATCCTGCAGGGCATTTCACACATACCTTAGTTTTTTGGAATTTACCTCCTTGGGAATAGGTTTTGGGCAAAATAGTGACAATACTGCACAAAATGGATACCAGACCATGTGAAGTTGCACAGAACAATTTCTCTAGTTTTCAAGGTGCCGTTTCCAAGGAGGATTGCTAAGGACTAGCTACTTTACATATTTTTACACATTTGAAATATATATTTGCATACATGGTGAAAAGCATGAATGGGATTCAGTTATCTGAAATAATTGTTTACTGCCAGCTGATATGCTCTAAGGTGTGCAGTCTCATCTCTAGCTGCCACTCCAGAAAGACATAGGTCTTCCAGAGGTCCTGAGTGTCATCTGCCGCTCTTACATGTATATCCTTGTCTATCTCCAGAGAGCTACTCTCTGAGAGAAATTTCACCTGAGGAAAACTCCTGTTAAATGAATGGGAATTCTGTTTGAGATCAGAATCAGACCTTCAGTATATGGAGAAAATGCAGCCACTTCCTCCGATTAAACCTTCAGCATTTGGTAGTTTAGAAATGGCTTCTGTGAACTGCTGTATGTTTGCAAATCCCAGGCTTCTAATGGAAGATGTGAGTTTTCAGCACCTTTCCATGTCAGAAACTCCATTAATTTTTACTCTACCAAGAAAATGTTTTTTCCATAATTAATCGCTAAATGATGATTTAATTACACACACAAGTGAAGGGAGCCCCTGGTTAAGCATTAACAGTGGATAAGTGCCAAATGTCAGAGGTGGTTTAATATTCATAGGTGATTATTACTTTTAAAATTCAAATATTTAAAAAATACACAGTAGGACATACAAAGCCTGGTCTGCAGATGGTGAGACTCAGACTAGTTTCATAGTCCCTAATTCTAATTTAATAGGGCAGCCACATAATTAAATTGTGATTAATACAATTTCTTTAGGATTAAGAGGCATGTGTGTACTGAATATAAAATATATGCTTTTCTAATGACCAGCTGCTACTTAACTTTATTATCTTTCTTAGCATGAACTCAAATGAACAACTGAAAGTATTTCATACTGAAATTGTCACAGAGAAACGCCAGAATGAATGCTAGTTCTTTAACTCAATTAAAAAACACCCTAGATGCTATCAAATGCATTCTACAAACCAGAATTATTTATAAATATGTTATGATGGAAGGTAATGTAAAGGATGAACTGTGAAGCATGTTTTGAATGACTAATATGACAAAATATTGAGTCATATTGTATTCCTTCTCTCTGTAGATCAATTATCAGTGTGTGTGTGTATGTGTGTGCACTGAGCTGGAACTCCACTCTGCCAATAACTTGATCTGAATACGAAATGACTGAAGTAGTTTTGCCCTGTAGATCTAATCTCATATACATGTGCATGTACAGCCTTTCACACTTATTTTTAATTAGAGAAAGACAAACACTTCTTATCAGTAGAGAAAATGATCAACACTGTGTGTCAGAGGTGGCATCACAACTCTGCCGCCTTCTCAACAAGTGTTGAATCATCACCAGTTCAGAGAAATACATGCTGTGCCTGTTTTCTTGAAGTTGTTTGTAGTTTGGGGGTTTATACAGGAGTGGAAGGAAATGTATATCCCCTAAAACTCTACCTGTGTGGCAAAGAAAGTGTTTGAAACCCAAGTTAATTTTCTGGCTTCTTACCAATGAGTTTATATTAAGAAAAAAACCCACCCTATTTTATGTGCTCTGAAATTTCTCATAGGAATCATGGCTCTTGTTATCTAAAAATGTAATACAGATCTAGATCCATCTTTCCTATTCTGCAGCTTATACTTGGTGGAATCTGCAGGGCATACTGCCAGATCATAGTGGTACACACACTTTAAAAAATGCCATTTATCATCCAAGCCAGTGGAACAGAGCCCAATAAACGAATGTCAGGAGACCACCGAGTGTGACCAAAAGCACTGAGGCTAGAGATTTCTGGGTGACTCTGTTACACTTGGCTGCCCCTGTGGAAAAACACCCATGTTGCTGCTAAGAGCCAGCTATTTCATTTCTACAAACAGCAGTTTTTTCCTCTAAATATCTATTTATTACTTTACAAGTGAAAGTCACTGGATTTGGGGATTAAATTATCACCTCCGCTTACACTGCAAGTAAGCAGAGACCTGCCTTTCTCATTTCTAAGCACATCATGAGGCAGAGGCTGGAATACACCCCCAATGATCACAGCATTTGCACATCAACAATTGCTACCTTGCGTACCTGCTGAGAGCAATATGAGAATAACTTAGACATTTATTCCTTTACCAAAGACTGCAAATATACTTGCTACAAGCTCTTCTTTTTTCCCACATGAGAAGAACAATATTAGCAGAAATTGCCAGTTTATTTCAGGACAATATGCTAAAATTACTCTTCCAACACAGAAGAGGTAGCTATCTATGCTGTTTTGTAACATCTGGTGGTCACCATGGCTGGACAGAGCAGATGATCCCTGACACCCAAAAAATTCAGTCAAGTATAGCTCATAACACAATAAATAGACCAACAAACTGAGAAAAAAATGAAGCAATATTGGTCCATGTCAGTAGCTTCACCAATAGCAGAAGCACTGTTTTACAGGGTCTCTTTCTCCAAGACTACTTGGCAAAGGAATGCTTTAAGACAACTTTTAGAGGAAAACTAATTCCCTCTGCATATACAGATTGCCTATGTTGAGTATAAGGGTCTGCCTAACAGGCAACATAGAAATATTAATTTTAAAATTGAATAAGCAGATGATGAAAGAGCCAGTGCTCAGGGCAGATCACAAGCAAAACCAGACAAGGTAGGATGACGACAGGCTGAAAGAATATTTCAGGTACCTGCAGAAGAGGAAGACAGAGATGGCAGCAATGTGTCAGCACAAAGGGAGCTCTGCATCAGGAAAATGGTCATCTGCTTCACCTGAATGATGATAGGCATTTGCTTAAGAAAGTGACATTTAATTGTCTGAGATATGATGATAAATGTTTGTGTTGGATAGTTGGATAAGAGACAATATCTCAAATTATAGAGGATGTTCATTTTAAATATATATCTTGAAATAAATAGATCATATTTACTCTGAAATGCCACAAACCTTGCAGCTCAGCTGGGAAGTAAACATATAAGTACATGCAAGTTTAAACTAAGCTCTAAAAATACTTAGATTTTTAATTCCTAGCAAAATCGAATTGCAATATGTGTAACCATAATAGTAAGTGAATGCCACAAAGTGTTACCAGGAACCAGCTGGAAGTGGGAGCTAACAGACATTGCACTGACTGACTGGGAGAAAAATGGAGAAGTTATACCTCATGATGACACTTCAGGGAACAGACAGAAAATGTTTGAGCAGAGCTCACAAACAGGATTAACAGAATTGCAGCTAATGAGAATTGAGTGCTACAATGATACTCAACTAAGATTTTAAAGGAGAGGTCTTGGACAGGGAAAGAGATTTGTAGAACATCTGTATTGAGAGAATAATTGAACTGTGCTCTGTTGGTGAGATTAACCAGAGATAAGATGTAAAGACCTGAGAGTCAAGGGTGAGCAAGGATGTGCTTCTGATGGATACACTGAAGCGAGTGAGAGAAGACATCAGAGTCACAAATAGAGAAAGTGCAATTTCAAGATGAAAACTAGGGTTGCCTCTGAAAAAAAATGACTGACATATGATGAAATATTTTTTCTCCAAAATATTTATTAGAAGACATTTTTAAAGACCTCATTGAGCGTGACTGCAGATGAATGCAAAGGGAAGAAGCCAGCTTGGAGAGTCAAGGATAGAACTGAAATGTATAATCTGAGATTATTTAGTGTGTTTAGAAATGAAAAGAAGAAAGAAGATGCAACAGTAGCTGGAGGAGCAAGAGGAAGTCAGGAGTGCTTTTAGTACAGGAAAAACAATGAACCTTGCAGTAGGAGGGGAAAAGCAATGGGAAAGAGAAAATATCATGACAAAAAAGAAAGCAAAACCAAAACCAAAAACCACAAACCCATAAGGAGACTGGAACAGGGCATCCAATGGTGCTATATGAATATATGAAAAGAAAAACCTGGGATGGGAGAGAAGAAAGAATTGTGAGAGGAAATGGACGTAAGATGAGGATCATGTTGCATTATTACTTTTTCTCTTGAAAGTATCGGGATTCTTCATGAAAAGAAGAACAGTAGTTGTTTGGCTTTTTTATCAAAGATGGCAAAAAAATGAAGCGGACTAAGATAAGTGTCACTCTAAATATGAAAACAAGCAGAAAATGGTGTTCTGGCAGACAGATTCATCTAAATGGAAGGAAAGGGAAACGAGGATGGAAAGAACTGAAGAGCTAATGAAGCTGGACGTAACTGTGCAGGAGAAGAGCTCAGAATAAAATAAGAGAATAAAAAAGGAGAAATATTTTCATTAAAGTGAATGAAAGCCATTTGCAGTGGACAAGAAGGGAAAAAACACAGACTATGCTATGAATATATTGTATTGTGTTCATCATGACCCAGAAACCAAATTTGCCTCTCTGCACATTTCTGTCAAATAATTATAATGAAGTTTTTGTGTTTCCATATCAAGGCCAATGTGTTGTTGTGATGTTGCCATCCGGATTCTTAAGAAATGTGCTGACACCATTTGTTCCATTGGCACGGGCTCAGTTGAACCCTTCTGGCACCCCTGGTAAGGACCACTTCCTATCAATAGGAACGAGGTAGCAGTTTATTTATATAGGATGGTTGTCCAGGGGATAAAGCAAAAGGGCAGGATCTTTTCTCCTGTGCTAGGATTAGCTCCACAGCAACAGAATGGCAGAGACTGCAGCTAGAACTATTTAATTCCTGACACATAAGGGTCTTTGTTTTTGGTACACTAGGTGTTTATGTGGATGAAAAAATCCTCCATTAACTGTAATGCTTCCCATAGATGGAGACATCCTGAACCCAAATTTTGCCAGTTACATTTACTTCCCACAGTTTGAATTGACAATGTGATTTGAAGAATAAAACTGCTGTAAGCTGCAGAAACTAGACTTTGCTGTTTGTGTAGAGATCCCTGTTTCAGCAAGGTTTCCATCCACCATGGATCCACTGCTGTGCTTGGGCACATGGCCCTTATACTCTTTTGTGTAGTTTCAGACACCTTCATTACATGTCCCTTTATTCCTAAAGTTCCTCAACTGGGACTCAAATGGCCAAGAAGCATGAAGGCATTGTTCAGGCAGTCTCAAGGTGAACTCAGTACCACAAACCTACAACACTTTCCTAAAACATGTAACTTATGTAGACACTTCTATTCAAGGGAGCTAATTGTAGGGACCCAAAGAAAAATTCTGTTTTAAAAGTGTCATAGAAAAACACTTAGGTGAGTGATACAGACAAAAGAGCAAATCTGGCTCTTATAGCAGCATGTTTACAGTGTGCATTCGATGACAGCTGATAGCTTTTGTACTTGGTGATGAATAAGCAAGGTGTATTGAGTAATAAGAAGTTGTCAGGAACACGTTTCTGGAAAAGTATTATAGGCATTGTAATGAAGATCTGAAGAATGTAACGTTTAATCCTTTCTAATGCAAGCACCTTAGCTGAGTTAGCATAGACTGAGAACATTGGCCTTGATCTCTTTGCTGCATTTGGCTTTGAAAAGAGCCCAGTTCCTTTGTACAGGAGAGCCGAGTGCTAATTCACTCTCAGGTCTGTACTTCTTTCTGACGCTAATGTAGGCTGTTGTTAAGAGGAAGAATTAGTCCAGATAATTATTTATTTTGAAACAACTTTGCAGCTCTCTCAATGTGTAATGCATCTTCACTGTTAAAATTTGCCCCAGGCAAATTCAGTAAAGCACTAGGGATTGTCGAAAAGCATCAACAGCTCTAGATTTTTTCTTAAAAAATGACATAAAGCAGGTACTTTTTTGTGTCAGACAGCTTTATATGGTTGTCTGAATAGTTGTATAACCTGCATGTTATGTACTGTTAGGTGTCGTCTGTTGGTTTAGAAAACACAAAGTCCATCTAGGCCAGTGCATCCACACATTGCTCAGTGCAACGCAGAAACACTGGTTTCATTTAATGTAAAACTTCATGCATGCTTGAAGTGTGAGAAGTTTTTGCTGTAGGGCCATATTGTGATATACTGAAGGACACCTGGGCTGGGTCTTGAGCCTGCATGAAGGAAAACTGATTGCTCACAGTTCTCTCATGAAAATGGGTGTCTTTCTGTCCTGGATTCAGCTTCATCTGTCCCTTTCCCATGGGTCTGTGTGGGCCAAGAGGAGCCATTCCTCATGCCATCACATCGTCAGATAGGCAGGTGGATTAAAGGAGGGAAACTATAGGTATTTAGGACATGGTATGGATAAGCAGTTTCACACAGGGGTTGTATGATGAACCCAAGGTCAGGCATGCTTTAAGCCATTTGTGAAACCAGCAGATGGAAAATTCTAACAAAAACAAATAAAGTGAAAATCTGCCATAAGAAGCTTTCACAATGTCCAGCAAAATGAAAATGAGCTTTTCATGCTACATCCATGAATTATTTAGTTGATAAAACAAACAAGTGTTTCCAATAGTCAGCTACAGAAGTAAAGCGCAAATCTGCAATCATTACACAGACAAGAAGTCCTGCCTTCCCTGGGAGCAATTTGTATGATCAGAGACCACCCTTTTACATAGAAGACAGCTTAATAGCATACTGATAAACCATTATACCATCAGAATGATCCCTTATTTTGACTTTCACATTTTCTGTGTATGTATTAACTTGATATACATTCATTCATAAAAAATTATGGATGTTAATATTTTAATGTGTTCTGCTTTTCAGCAGATCTTCATATCTTTGGTACTGTGTGCATTAAAATATATATTATTTGGAGAAACAAAGGGAGAAGGGTGGATCATTGACAGCTTGTGACTTTCTTTGCTCTCCCACCTTTTCTGTTCTTACTTGTGTCCCTTGAGCCGATTTCATAGAATCATATAGGCTGGAAAAGACCTTCAATATCATCAAGTCTAGCTATTAACCTAACACTGCCAAGTCTATCTCAAAATCATCTTCCTAAGTGACACATCTACATGTCTTTTAAATACCTCCAGGGATGGGGACATAATCACATCTCTGGGCAGCCTTTTCCAAAGCTTGACAACCCTTTTATTGAAGAAATATTTCCTAATAGCCAATCTAAACTCCCCTTGGCACAACTTGAGGACATTTCCACTTGTCCCATCTTTTGTTACCTGGTAAAAGAGAAAAACACCCACCTTTTATAACCACCTTTCAGGCAGCTGTAAAGAGTGATAAGGTGTCCCTTGAGTCTCCTTTTCTCCAGACTAAACAGTCTCAGTTCTCTCAGCCATTCCTCATTATATTTCTGCTCTAGACTCTTCACGGGATTTGTTGCCCTTCTTTGGAAACATTTACTTTGTCAATGAACTGCTTTCAGGTTGTCATCTAGAAAGCAGGTAGCAAAACAGCCAGACCTCATTCTTACCTTGAACTTAATATCACAACATATCATCCTGTCTTTATACTCTGGTGAGTGACTCAGGGGCAGGTGTGTTAGGTTCCAAGACACAGCAAGCGCTATGCAGCTGCTCCTGGTTTATAAACATCCCCTTTCCTATCCTTCAATTGAAGCACAAACACTTGTTTGATTCTGTGTCATCCCACACTGTCTCCCCACTGGGCAGTTTTCCTCAGATCAGAGCCTCGTTAAATCAATGCTTTCTTGTTCTTTGCTTCTGTACTCTGTCAGATCTCAGAGAAAGTGTTGGTCCTGTCTACACACTGATGGTGAGGGTAGGTTACTTCGATACCTATTTCATATAACAGCAGGTCCTGCCTCGTTGAACTTCTGTTCTATTCAGCAGCAGGAACAGCTGCAGCAAGGAAATTGGAAGAACTTCTTGTAGCAGAGCTGCACACAAGGAGAGAACAAGTTTAGCTCACACCATGCCATTTGGTTCAGAGTCACTTAGGAAGGGCAGCTATTCTTGAGACATTTGCACAGGACCACCAAGGTCCTTTATAAGCAACTATGAAGACAAATTACCTCACATTTGTGCTCCATTCAGTGGCCTGTGGCTTCTAGATGAAAAGATGTGGTGAATAGTTGGAGTGAGACTATACTGCAGACAGCGTCAGCGCTTCCAAATAACAGCATGAACTCCAGCGGCAGCTTGACTGCAAATCAGAACTGCTTTAGGGCAACCCCAATTTACAGCAATTCAGCAAAGCAATGGAAAGATGGAAAGAGAAATGCAAGGAAAGTGATGGTGATAAACCTTGGAGCCAAAAGATCTGGGTCAAACTACAAACTACAAAACTGGGCAGAATCTCATTGATTTTGGTTGGTATAACAGGCCTCCACCTCCTTCTGCACATCTTATTGATTTTTGGTAAAGGACATAAAATACAAGATTAAAACAGACACGTGTAAAATGGTCCTTGAAAGACACAGGGGATGAATAACGCTGGAGAGGATTCTGAGAGTTTAGATGGATGACAGGAGATAAATTAGGATGGAAAGTGGTGAACGATGCTTGCTTTGTGACTTGAATCTTTTGTGAAAGTCAAAAGGAAAAACTAAAAATGGAGAAGGAAGAGGAAGTAAGGTAGAATGAAGCTTTGAAATAACGTCTGTCAGGGGGTATGGATTGCTATGTATAATACATCATTAATTACAAAGACATAAGTGCAGCCATGCATCTCATCTCTGACATGTCAACTGAAATTTAAAGGGAAATAAAAAATGTGATAATATGCCTATTTCTCTCAGAAGCCACATGTATTGTTGCTGTTACCAATGAGAGTTTTCTTTCCTAGTTCCTTCTCTTTATGAATCAGTGAAGCTATAAACCGGTGCCTGTGAAATGGTTGATCTGTTTCCATGGAAATGAATGAGATGTCACAAATGCAGTGCTATGACTTCATTTCATGATGAAGTATAAGAAAAAGCAGGCAGCAAAAGAAGGATCTCAGATTTTTTCAGTTTCTAAACAGCCCATTTGTTTCGTCAAACAATGGGAAGGAGGGAAATGGTCGAACTGGACCAAGTCATTGTGGGGGTTGCTTTCATGGGAGATGAAGGAAGTGATAATAATTGTTCTTTGTGGGATGGATCCTCTTGTAAGAAAAAGGCAATTGGCTTGTTATTATTTGTGTCTTAATGGTTGCAATTTGTTGCAAGAGCTATGTACTCTGGTATCACAGTGTACTAGAAAGAACTTAAGTGAATAAATAAATTCTGGCAAGTGAATGAAGAAGCTGAATAGAAAAAAGCATTCTTTTTATGACACTAGAGTATCTTTATTACTTTAACTCTCTATGTATCAGTCTTTTAAGCTGTAAATCATGAAGTAAAAGATCGTCCCATTTCACATTATTGACTAGTGTAGAAGGCTGAGCCTTCCTTAGAAAAGCAGTGAGTAACTGGTTTATGAAAAAATCCATGTTTTTTTATAGACCATTTATGTTCAGCTGTACATTCTCTCTCTCTCTCACCTGGAATTCTGAAGCCAAGATGATATTTTGCAGTTCCTCTGCTCCTTCTGCTTCAGCATCCTGTTTATCAATTGTGTTTACACAGCACATTGGACCATGTTTGCCCTGGCAGTTCTTATTTTGGAAGTCAGAGGCAAGGGGTAGTAGTCAGTAACTAAAAAGCTTTTTTTTAAACCAAACAATATTTATTTTGAGAAAATGTTCCTTTTGAAGTCTGACATATTTTGTTGGGGTTTTATTTTTAAATCTTTGAATCCCCAGGCATTTTCCTGTCTTGGCATTGTCTTTTAACAACTGTTAAGTGTTTACTGAAGGGTGTCTTATCTCAGCCCGTTCTCCCCTTTCTGCTTTCTTTCTTGTCCTCTTCACATTTCCAGGTAAACTAAGTCAATCAGTGGTACAGTGAGCATGGTGAGAACTAGGTCAACACACAGTATTTATAAACCATTACAGAACACTTCTAATTTTGTCACAGGTATGGGAAAGGTTTGAAGTTTACCTTCTTCTTTCATAACTTGTTAAAAGGCCAGCTGCACTATTAGGCTGTGACACCGCAAAACAAGTGTTTTGAACATTGTCCCATACCAGGTAGGCCATAAAACAGAGCAAGGCAGTGTGCTTAATTACACAGTCACATCCCAGTCTCAAAAGAGAAAGATAACTGTGACCTCTTCATTGACAACTTTTTCCCCAGTTCTTTGCTCAGATAGGTGAGAGACAGAGAAGGTGCAGATGAACATAAATGGCTTGTAAGGGAAAGATCTGAGATCTTTCAACAGTGTTGGCAACTGAATATTTTGCCCACTGACAATGAAAAGAAGCTCTTTGATACACCTTCTTTATTTCTGAGATTAACAGAAACCAGATAGCTGACCAGCTGTTTGGCATTGCAGCACAGTATTGCGCTGTGCAAATACTTTGAAGTACAAACCAGCCAGGCAGAAGGTACAAAATTCTTCAAGTGCTAGTGTTTACCTGGAAACATAGTTACCTGGAAATGTAGTTACTTTGTGACAAAGACGTTTTCAACCATTGTGACTGCTTACTAAGAATTACATTCTGGCACACCATTCTGGATGTACATTGTTGGAGGAGAACTTAGAATATTAATTATCTTCAGTGAAGAGGCATTACAATGCTATCACTTGATAAAAATGAAGTAATAATAAGGAAGATATTTCCCTTTGTTTTGTTTTGTTTTGTTTTTTTTCTTCTGTGGCTGTCTGGAGCATGAGTTTGCTTGGGCCAGTAACAATTTCATCCTAATTGGCTCGAGAGTAAGGTCTTTCTGCGTGTGTATGACCATTTCAGATATATACAGCATACTAACAAAATGAAACAATGAAACTATCAGGTTTTCTGAATAGAAATAGAATTACAGGTAATTACTTACACCCATAGTAAACCATGTGTTATTCACAAACAACAAAGTAGCTGAAAAGATCACAAACATTACTGAGCAGATACTGAAAGGCCATGAAAACATTTTAAGGAGCCCTTGAGGTGTAGTTTGAGACAGAAGATTGAATTCCAGAGTATTAGTCCCAGACAGTTCTACTGCCAGCAAGAGTTATACACTTAATACCAGCATGCCAGTATAGATCAGAAAGTGCCCTTTCCTTCTGGCACTCTGGTAGTTTTGAAGCTCTTATATCTCTAAAAGCCTGTATCACCCTTAATAGCAATTGGAGGGGGTACTGCCAAGTATGCAGGCACATCTATCCCCTAGCTCTTCAAAAGGGACAGGAACTGGATGAATTCAGACCATTAGAGAAGAGTGCAGCTGTGTTCTCTAAACAGCCATTTGGTCAACAAATAAAAACTAAAAGCATGGCAGTGACCAAGCACTCCTATTTTGTATGCATGCATCACACAGAGCAATGTTTCAGGCTTCCTGATCACTGTCTCCTACTTGTCTTTTTTTCCTGAATCACCAATTTTTTCGCAGGCCCCATTTTCATTCTTTTGAGTTATTTTGTTACTTTTTGACAGAGGAAAATGTCTGCTGTCACACTGCAGTGGTGATTGAAACCCCTGGCTTGAAAACTGATGAGCTGCTTTCCTTGCATAATTTCCCTCCTATGGTCTGTGCAGTAAATAGAAGTTAAAAATAGCAATCTATGCCCCATGGTCATGGGAGACATCGTTTTTCTTTATTTTTGCTGAATATATGCAGATAAACAGCAGGAAATCTTTTAGCATGTAATAATTCAAAATGACATCAATTTAAATATAACAGCATTGCAATGTTTTGTTTAGCTGCCAGCTGCAATTAAACATTGTGCATCTTTTATTACTTGGATTTCTGGGGTTCCAACAATGTATGGAGCCTGTCCAAATTTAGAGAGTACTCCATCTTAAAAGGCAGTTACGAGTCATCTTACTCTGCCTGGGATCAATTTTAAATTTGAATCCACCCCATAGTGAATTTTAATGCTGACATAAGTCTTAGAATATTCTAACTGCAATTTGCTCTCTACTTTCTCTTCAGTTTCAATTCCCTTTAGTCTGTGGAAGCATCTCTCATTCCTTAATTCAGTGCTTAACTTCCAGGTCCATGTGATGCTTTTTACAGCCTAGGAGTATCCTACCATATTCTCCAGCCTTTCTTTCCATAAACCTATCCTATGTGGTGTGTGGCAATAGAAGCCTGCTTTGCATGCAAAAAAGGGCTTAATCCCTTGCCAAAGTACTACAAAATCACATTAAGATGTGAAAGAAAATATTAAAAGGATCATTGCTGTGTGAATACACCAAAACAACCACCTCATAAGAACTAAGTTGACACTAAAAAAAAAAGAAAAAAAGCTTTTGGATCAGTTTTTATTCTTATACATTACATAGAAAAAATACAATATCTTCAGCAATATTCTCTTAGGTAAATTACTTTACAGCCTTACACAGATGTCTCTACTTGACGCAGTGATGGCTTAGATCCTCCACTGTGTGCAAACTGTTTTTTTTCCACTGAAACTAAAGGTAGATCTCTGGGCCACAGGATGAGTTTGAATAGGCCACCCATCACTTGATTGAAAAAGTGACTTTAAAGTTATCCAGTCATTACACAGGACTAAAAAAAAGAACCAGTGGAAATAGAGTAAGAGAGGAAGGAGATCATCAAAATCCTGTCAGGTTAGGTACATTACTTGAACACAAAACCTAGGAGACTATTCTCTATAGGTGACCTTCAAACATAGTAGAAAGAGAGGGGTTCATTGAGTGAGTCAGAGTAGACTCTTGACTTTGCAGCTCTAAATGCCTCTTAGGAGGAACCCAAAATATGTATCTTGACGAAATTAGGAGCCATATATTCGTATTCCCTAGAGAGACTTAAATTCTGCTTGTGGAGCCTAGATTGTGTTCGTTTGGTGTCAACTTCACCAGTGAAATACATAAATCTCTTCATGATCTTAAAACCAAAACTTCTCAGGTTTTTTATTTAAATAATCTTACAGAATTGTCAGGATAACTGGCCTGGAAATTTTGAATTAATAAGAGTTGAAGTACCAAAAAAACTCCAAACACTTCTGGGAGTTATTTATTCAACCCTTACACAAAGAAACAAAAGTCAACAGCCAGGAGATTCTAAACTGTTGTTGTTGACACATATAAAATCACAGCAAATCCTGATTGCCTGTAGGTTTGAATGATTGAATGTTTGCTTCTTCTATTCCTCTTTCTTTCATTTTTTTCCTGGAGTTTTGCTGCAAAACGAGTTCTTTGAGGCAGCAGGAAACCATTGTAGATAGGAATCACAAGCTATATGAAGAGTTCCAGGTTGAAACTCAGGACTCCTTTTAATTTTATATTTTACAGCATTTAATTCTGTGTTCAGGGCCTGTGTACGAAAGCCTTTACCTACCTTGGGCAATGGAGAACTGGTTTTAAAGCAGAAATCTTCTACACTACAAAGGAAAAAAGTTCAGATAATTTCGTTATTCTAGGTGTGACTCCACATTAATAAATTACCTTAAATTTGCATTCTGGGTGAAGAGCTCAGCAGCTCTAACTGTTCCGTGAATTAAAAATCTGATAAAAGTAGCCAGGATGACTGTTGTTGTTCCTCATGATTAAGTGGCTTTTGTTAGAAAGTAATCACACTTTGACTCGAATGTGTTGGAGTCAGTTTGCAATGACAGCAGAACACCTTCCAGGGAAACTGCAGAGCTTTTATTTATTGATCTAGAAGCAGAAACAATCTTGCAGTTCGTTTCCTGCTATGCTACTTTCTTCCTCACAGCTTGTGGCAACAGACAGGAGAGAATCTCTTTACAAGATCATTTCCCCTGATTATTACTGGCTTCTCTGCAGGCATCACTTGCATCCCCCTCCTCATCCTCCTGACTCCTTTTAAGAAAGATGTTACTGGAAGCCTCTTTAAAAACCAAAAGCGTGAAGAAAAAAGGTGAGAATCACTTCAAGCCTTCTGTGGTCGGTAAACTAAATAAAAGTAATAGCTCAGAATAAGCACACTACTAAGGTTTTTCAATCTGTGCCTAGCCAAGATACTGATATCTGTTTTCAGATATTGATAGGAAAGCATGACAGCCTTATTGATTTTTTTTTTGGAGTGGTTTCTATGTTTCCATACCTCCTTCCTGATACCCTTAGGAGTAGGACATTAATGCTGTTTTTGTGAGTCCTCATGACTGTCTTAAATACTGGTGGACATGAGAGGAACCATGGAAGGAAACTCAGGAGCAATTAGAAGTGTAAATGAAGCTCCAGACTGTAGCTGAAGGCATTGAAATCAACATAACCTAGAGGACCCAGAGGGGCATAACAATCACACATGGTATTAAAAATCTTTCTAGATTCAGATCTTCAGGGGTTCAGTTATTTCTTCAGACCTTGTTATTCTCAGAAGAGGAGTAAAATACTGCAAATACCACCAGTTCCAAGCACCTATAGCCATGAGACAAACACTTGACTGTCTTTCTTATTTGCTTCCCAGTTTTGTAACTTTAATGACTCAAGAAGTGTTGAGCTTTTTCTTTCTTTTTAAAAGGGCAGACTAGAAACATTTCATTTTAAAATGCAGTTGAGGGCCTCTTGAATATAGGACTGAATAAGCCATGGTTTGATTGACTATGGAAAACCTTGCTGTGAACACATGGCAGCCAGCCACTGGATGTCACAGGAAGGGGCCAGCTCAGCTGTGTAAGTCACGTTCCCCTTTCCCTTCTGCAAAAAAAGGAAGGGAATTGTTAACAAGGGCTAAAATTTTAAAAGTCAATGTACAATTTATTGTAAAATGAAATTTCTGAGAACCAAGCTTTCTGTCAAGACCACTGAGCAAAAGGAAGCATAAAGCCTGCTCTGAACATCTGTAATGGCAACAAACAAAAGGCTGCCAGAGGTGGCCTTCTTGCCTTGCTGAGAGACATCTGGGGAGTGAGTGTCTGTGTGGAGCTGAATTCTGAACTTCCTAAATCTGTTCCATGAACATGTCCGCTCTGACCCTGGCTCATGGCTGTGGCTCTCAAGGGGCTGCTTGCAATGCCTGCTGGCTCTGCAGCCCATTCAAAATGGGTTAGGTTATGGCAATCCAAGCTTCAGGGGACAGTTGATCTACATAATAAAAGGCACTGTCAGTCTTATTAGTGGTCTCAGTGGAGATAATGAAGAAGACAAGGAAAATGAATTATTATTGTAGGACGCTGCTTGTCCCATGCCAGAGAAGCCTCAGAGGTGCTAAATGTTTGCTATATCAACATACAAATGGAAGGTTTGTGAAGTAATCTTTAGAGTGACTGAATCCCACTGGATTTCCAAGGACCAGGATGGCTGCAGGTCCCTTCCAGCTTCAGAAAAGGCTTGAACCTCTGTTCTGTATTTGCTTTTACTTCTCATGGATGTCAGTGAAGAATTTAGGAGAGTTCTTCATGGGAAGGGAAACAAGAATCCAGTCCTCTATTGCAAAACAAGCTTCATAGAAATAAGACTTTTCTCAAAGCTGCAAAAACACCAGGGAGAAAGCACATTAACATTGTAAATACTGAAGAATTCAGGCACTGATTTTATCTGTGATACCTGTGAAATCCTATTGCTTTTAATGCAGTCACGCAACTACAGTTGATTGGGAATATCCACTCTGTTGGCAGGGAGCAGGAGAAAATTTTTGTTACTCAAATCTGCTTTCCCAGAGCTGTCGGATGTTAAAGAAAGCAACACTTTTCTTTTCATCAATACCGTGTACAAATGTTACAGCAGTACTTAAGGATGACAATAAAATCAAACCTTCATTGTGCTTGCTTCCAGCGAGAAAACTCTGAAGACACAGCCCTTGCTGCAACAGCATACATGGTAAATGCTCACATGTAAGGTTTAGGTAAATTTTCTTGATTTTCACGGTGGTTGCATTTTGTGCTGTTTCTTGTGATACAGAAATACTACTTACCCTGGATGCACACACCTGGAAAGTAACTGCTAAACTTGGACAATAAATGCTTAATAATTCTTTCCAAGCATACTTGCCAAGTACACTTTTGTGTGTTTTTAAGCAGGGATTTGCAAAGGTGAAGCCAAAAGCAGATATATGTTTTGTTGCTTTCTGCAACAAGATTAATAAAAAATAAAGTTCATCCAAAATATGTTTTCATCAAGGTGTTCATAAATAAAAAGACCCTTTAGTCTGTGTCATTACTGGAAATCTGTAGGATAATGGATAGCCAATGTACATCAAAAAAGGGAATGTTCTTTAATGCTCTTAGCATGGTGTAAACAACTGGAGCTAAACAAGTGCATTCTGGTTTAGTTTGTCTGTATCTCCTCTAGTGTATTAGAGTAAAAGAAGAACAGCACATTCTGTGGCACAAATAACTTCTTACTTATGTCTTCTTTACATTCGCACTATATGCTTTGCGCAAATATCTGCCACAGCTCAGCAACCATGAAATACAGATGTGCATTAGCTGAAGACGTTTACTGCCATATGATATTGATGAGCTATTAAATAACATAACAAATCATATAAAACAAGAAAGAAACTGGAGGAAAAAAAATAACTCTCAATTAAAACCCCATATTTTTAATTTTAACAACTTTATTAAATACATTAATTTAAATATACCAGGTCCTTCAGGAAAATATCTTAGGAAATAGAGGTACCCAGAACTAATGTACAAATGACAGTCATTCCAAACAAGCCTTTCTCACTGGAGCTAAGCTTTCCAAGAGTTGATGTCAATTTAGCAAATAGTGATAGCTAAATTGCTTTAAAACACAAAGCCTTATCATTATTATTTCTGGATGCTTTGCTTGGAATTTTGCCTAATTTCATTTTTTTGTCCCAAAGTGAAATAAAATGTTTCAATTCCAAACATTTCAGTTTATGAGTAATCAAAAAATCTTCCCAGCATTCATACAGCTGTGTAAGCAAGATGAATGATTTAAACATGCATGGAGATTTTAAATAGTCTGGAAAAACAAAACCAGAGGCTCCAGATCCTGTAGTGCAGTTTGACCATGATGAGATGCATGACCTGAACATGTAGATCCATATTTGATAAGAAAAAAGGAAATTGCTTTTGTCATTCTGTATCTGATAGCTGTAACTTCATCACCAAACACACTCCTTTTACCCTCTGCTCTCTCCTGAGGACAAGATAAAACCAGCTAGATGGAGCAAAGAGGCATGTAACAGTGATTATGTGTGCTTGGCATATAAGAGCAATTTAGTATGCCACTCTCAGAGATAAAGCTTGTTGTTAAGCACCTCGCTGACCAGTCTTGCAGTTCTGTCTGTCTTGAGCTTGGGGGACAATCCTTAATGCATCCCTGAATGTCTAGGGATACTACAGAGGCAAAGAAATCCTGTCATACAGTGCTAAAATTTGGTAGGAAAAACTTGATCAAACAAGGTTATCATGGGCCTGCATCTGCTGTCTATGAAGTTAAAAACCTGTTGACATCAATGGAAAGAGGATCAAATATTGTGTATTCTCTACAGAGTGAAAAGCTCCCAACAAAAAGTTTTGCAGTGCTATAACTTAGCATTGGGAAATTTTCATTCTGTCATAGATGCCTGAGGGTTCAAGATTGTGTATCATGTTTAATTTAGCACTTGCAACAGAAAAACAGACAAAGCTGCACAGTACCTCTGCAAAAATAAATAACTTTTTTCAGTACCAAGCCTTGAGTTCACTTTATAATATTTCCTTCTAAACCGAAATGCTTATCAACAACAGCAGTGATTATCAAGTGAAGAAACTACCAGAGTCATGTGGCACTGTGAACTCCATTGTGCTGCACAGTTTCCCTTAGGCCTGTAGGACTAACCTTTCTTCAGCTTTAGTCCCTGGAGTGAGGAAAATTACTATCTGATGGATAGCCTATTATTCTCACAAATGTCATTAAAGGGCCTACACTCTCTCTCATGTCCACAGTCTATTGCCCGCAGGGCAAATGTCACACTGGAGGTTTAGAGGATTTGCAGCAAACACTCATTCCAGACTGAATGGACCCTGTATAGTGATCCACTGAAAGATAGCTTTGGTGAATCAAAGATACCAGCTGAGGAGGTGGGGGTGGGAGATTGTGCCCCACTTTTTTATGATTATCATAAATAACCTTCAGTTACAATGGCACCTTAGAAATTTTCCTCATTAACATTAGGGCATGAGAACATTCTTGGATGTTATTTTTATTAGCAAGACTGGAGTGTGTGAGGCACTGTGCCAAATACTGTGCTGCAAAGAAAGACAGGTCAGGCAAGGGCAGTGTTATTGGTACCACCATTTCTATGCATCTTTTGGAGTACTCGGGCATGCACTGATTATGAAAATCTAGGACAGAGCCAGGAACTGATTCAAAGTCTCCTGTATCATAAGCCAATATATCAAACAAGACTAACTTCTGCTGTCAATGCTTCTGTGACAAATGTGATGGTAGTTTGGGTGGAAAACAGGCAGAGAAAATGCAAGCAGACAACAATTCATTTAATGCAATTGACAGTACAATCTGTTATCTGCCCATTTTTACTTTGAAGGAGTAGGGTTTTGTTGGTTTTGTTTTTTTTTTTTTTTTCATTTTGGATTATTTATGTCATTTTAATTCACATATTTCAAAGACATCTTCTGTTCAACTGTTCAAAATATAAAAAATAAATTGAACCTTTAGGCTGTACACTACCAGGTATTATATATCTCCCTCAATTTCCTTGTGTGCATACTCTTCCTTGCTTGTGTTCAGCTACCAGGTGTTGATCACAAAATGCCCTTTTCTCTTGTGTGGCATTACGTTTCTTAAATCTCCCTGTGTGACCAAGTGGAAAAGAGGCTTATGTGAAATAAAAATCCATAATGTGCGCTTTATAACATACCAGTTGATGCTCTTAGAGATGCAGGAGGAACACCCTTGGACAGTAAATTGAGGGCAAAATATTGCCCAAAATGTCAAGAGTTTGACATTGTTCCTTGTCGCCATTTATCTTGATACGAAAGTAATGATTTGTTTTTCACTGTATAAATCTTCAGTTCACTCCAGCTGAAAGCTTTTAGGTTTCTGTTCAGAGCATACTTTGAAAATGTTACCTAAGCCATGCACCACCTGACTGGAACTCAATCAGAGTTTTTTCATGTGTGAGAACTGCCAACATCTTCAGTCCTTCACCCAGCACAGTCTGTTCTTGGCCATAGGGTTTCATTCCACAGCATCCTGCAACTGCAGCTCCACAGTGTAAGGAATCACACTTCAGATGATTCCAATTCAAATAAAGACAAAATCCAACAGACAGCTGGATGAAAAAGAAAAAATCTGATTTTAAAAGAACTTGAAATTCTCCTGTTAAAAATCTTAACTCTCTCTTCTTGCTGTGATTATACAGAACTCAAAAGAACTTGCTTGCCTTCAGAAACCCATGATGCAGGTATGGGCAGACACAGAGATCCTGCCACCCACAGAGTGGGGTTAGAAGAGTGAGCAGAACTTTGGATCCTTCCTTTTGCTGTAGAAAGCACATTTCCAAACTTTATGCAGGCCCCTTCACCCAGGCTCCTGCCCCATCCTGGGTTTGGAATAATTATCTTCTTACTGCCACAGGAATATAGCACATGGAGACTGAGGAAACCTTTGAAGTGCTTTCTGCCCAATAAAGCAAGTCTCCAAAAATAAGAGGAGGATAACTCAGGACTGTTTATGGATTGTTTGGATGGTACTTTCCCAGGGGAGGTGCAGAAAAGACTGGACCATGACTTCTCTTAGGCAGTTTACAGTGTGTATGGCCTCTGTGTCTCTTTTACAGCCTTACTCTTGTAAAGGGGTCAATGTTTATAAAGGAAATCCCACCATTTTCCCTTATCTCTGGGGTTTCCATCTCCCCTTACAGACTTTTATCATCTGCAGATTGCGATGCAAAGTTAATGCACATGCCTGTGCAAATGCTACCTTTGACAGTAAGAAGAGCGGTGGAAGAGCTCTGTGTGTGGCATGTCTGTAACACAGAGCTGGGAGTCATTGCCTAACAGCTGGGACTCTATCTTCAGGACACATTGCAAAATGTTAAGTGTTCAGCTTCAAGTATTTCCATTCCAAATCTTTCACTATGAAAGCAGCAATAATAGAAATTGATAAAAATATGAAATCTGATGTTCCAGGGTGGAAAATTGGCCGTCTGTATGAAGTAGTATCTTCCTTCTATCAGTAATATCATCCTCATCTGTTACATTACTCTCCAGCTTTGGGGAAAAAAACACCAAATCGAAAAAAACACCAAATCAAAAAAAAAACAACAAAAACACACTTCTGCAGGTCAGTCTTCTTTGCTAAACAATCCTAGTTCCACTGAAGAAAAGGGTGGAAAATATGTACTTGATCCACTGGAAAATTAACCTTATATTTTTCATAGCATTCCACACATTCACTGAACCACCACTTCGTTCACAGCCCAGTTCCCATGAGCTTTAGGGCTGTAATTCACAATTACAGTATTGTTGAGGTTATATGGGATCTCTGGAGGGCATCTGGTCAAACCTGCTTGATCAAGCAGGGTCACTTAGGGACAGTGGCTTGGCACTGTGTCCAGACAGGTTTTGAATATCTACAGGGATGGAGACTCCACAGCCTCCCTGGGCAAATTGTGCCAGGGCTTGGCCAATCAACCTTATAGTGGAAAAGTGTTTCCTGATGTTCAGAGGGAGCCACTGGGGTTTTAGTTTGTGCCTATCGCCTCTGGTCCTCTCACTGCCACAGAACGAAGGCCTGGCTCTGTCCTCTTTCACTTATGCTTCAGGTATTTATATATTTTGATAAGACCCCACTTGAACCCTCTGTTCTCCAGGCTGCAGAGCCCCAGCTCTCTAGGCCTTTCCTCAGAGCAGATGCTCCAGTTCCTAAATCATCTTATGGCTTTTTGTTGGACTCTCTCTAGTAGGTCCATAGCTCTCTGGTACTGGGGTACCCAGAACTGGACACACTTCCATCTCTACACCTAATAAAATGTTAATACCAAATAATTAGAAATTTGAATTTGTCATATTTTCCTTGTTATTCCACCATGATTTCCATACATACTTCATGTTTTATAATTTCATTACATTTTCTAAAGTATCAGCCAGGAGTGCAGTCATTAACTGTTATATTTTACTGATTATTAACTGAACAAATGTAGATATCATCTGAGGGGTGAATTTGTATGCAGGCAAGATTGAATCTGGGTTACTTGTAGCCCTGTCAACTTATATGAATCTCTTAACTTCTATTAAAGCCTACAGCCCCTTTCATTGCCTCTTTCTTTGTTATGTTTGCATCTAGAACACCACAGGGAACACCCACTGAATTATGTATCTCTCAGGCTTTCTGGGTCAAATAGGATCAAGGAAGTTACAAAAGAAGAGCATATACGGAAGGAATGCTGTAATTGCATAAAGGTTCCTTAATTTTGTAGAGTTTAGTACATATTCAAAAGTGCATTACATTAACTTTAAAAAGAAGAAATATTTGATCTCACTTTCTCTGCAGAAACAGTCTCTTTCAACGCTCTTTATTCCACACATGGTACAACCCACTCCAGATTATACCCAAGCTTCATGCAGGAAGATGGTCAAATAAGGGGCTGTTTAAAATACAGTTCTCCTTGGGTTTTGCTTGCTGTGATCCCACCTTACATTCTTTCTCTTGGAGAGAGCTTCTATGCACAAATCCTTCTAATGGTCCCTAATCAGGAGAAGGTGCGCTTTATTTCCTTCCCCTGTTCCCACTGGGGCCTTGGTACACACCCAGAGATACGTCTAGGAGAACTGGAACCTGGAGAGACAACTAAAGAGGTTAGGGAGAAAGCAGGAACTCCTTTTGGCTCTTGTGGTCTTTTTGATATGCATATGAAAGATATGATGCAGTTCTGTCTTGTTTTTCCCCACCACAGACAACCCACAACTACTGTAACATGGGAAAAGAGACACGGGGAATTTTGGAGTTTGTCTGTCTGTCTCCTCTTGAAGCTTTTCATATGAAAGGGTCTATATTTCTGCAGATCTTTGATAATTTTCACAGCAAAACTGAAAGACCCACTCAGAAAAGGGTCTCATGTGGCATTGTTCCTAAGACTATTCTGTTACACACTATAATTTAGAATGCAATTCATACTTCATTTCCTATGGAAGCAGACCTCTCTTTTCCACAAGAAGAACAGAAAATGAAATTAGTAACATTTCTGCAGAGACATATATCCTTTAAAGCCCACCCCACAGGACTGGATCATTAGGAGTCGTATCATTAAGTAATCTCAATGAAATAAACTCAACAGATGTGTTTGTTTAGTATCATATTTTCCAGTGACAAGTAGAACATGAGAAAAGCTTCTAAGGCAGGATCTGGAAAAGAATCTGTAAGGGATGAACCAGAAAGAAAACAAAAAGATGGAAATTGTGTAAACCGAAAACTTATTATTAGGATAACTTTGTACTTTCTCAGGTGCAAGCTCATCCCTGGGTGGTCCCTAGGAAGCATCTGGACTTATTTTCTTTTCATTCCTGTTCCCATGCTGATACAGTGAAGCTGGCCAAATATTGTTGCATGCAGCATCCTTGCTGTCCTAGTGCCTTTGTTCTGCTCTCCCTAGGCTCTGCTGAGCAGCTACAACCTCTTTTCTATTGGCAGCCCAAGAAGCATAAAGACTCTTCCTGAGTATGGAAAATAGGGAAAGAATAATCCTCAAAAATAACAAAGCTGAAGTAAGGAACCAGAACTAAATATCAGAGCAAGAAAGGGTAAGTAAGGACAAGATTGAAAGGGAAAAGGTAGAATCGCTTCATCTCCATTGCCAGCAGAAGGAATATTAAGAGTTACTAAAGAGCAGACTATGACTACGTATCCTGGTGATTTCAGAAGCTTTTGTTCAGTTAATTGGCAAAGTAAATCCAGGCAGAACAGGATTGAAATTCTTTTTCTCAGAAGGGATATTTCTCATAGTGAGTAAATATATTGTGGAACCAAAACTTGTGAAAAAAATCAGCATTTCTTCAGGTTAAAACAGCCAGCCTTTAACTCTTACCAAAGCCTGAAGACATAAACAGGGGATGTTATAACCTTCACCTTGGTTACTTAGCATAAGAAATTAAAGGCTGGCTTTATTAATCTGGAGAAATTCTCTAGTTTACTGAAGACTGCTACTTCTTTTTTGAAAAGATCTGCCAAAAAACCACATCTGCTTCTATGCCACAACCTTACCTCTCGTTCTGCTTCTGGTTTTGCAGAATTACATCACTAGGACAATTCTTGGGTTTGTTGAGCAGCCACAGGAACAGAAAGGGTGACAGTCAAAGGAATTGCTCAGCCAAACACCAATACCACCAGGATTAGGTCACTTTTATAAGAGATACAAGTTCGCTTCATTAAAGCTGAGAAAGGATTTCAACTGGGTCTTGTGCACCCTGGGTCAGCAGACAGTAAAATCAGAACAGCCTTAGTAACTAAAAGGTTAGTTTCTCCCTCACCCAATCTTTTCCTAGCCAAAGCTACATGGGGAAACAGAGGGTCAATTCGTAAATACTGAAGTTTTCACTGGGAAAACTTAATCTGGAATAAATCACATCATTTACCAACACACCCACAACTCTAATTACTGTTTTCTAAATATCATTGTTTGGTTTATGTTTGTGAGATTAAGCAAATAAGCACATCCAGAGTTCATTTAGTAGTCTCACATCCTTTGCAAATTCTAGTAAACTTCACATTTTCAGGCAAGAGTTGTGCAAGCTTTCCCTTAGTGACCAAGAACTGCAGAAATGCCAGTAGATTGTGTTGAGTTCAGATTGCAATATAACCCCATCAAGAGCAGAGCAGAGACATCGTTTCCAGCCTCCCACCTTATCTACCTTGTCTATACCTCACTTTCCAAGTCCAGGATCTGCAGAGCAGCTGTTGAGGCTGTTATCTGCTACCCATACTCCATACAGCCTCTCCCCCAGCAGCAGCTATCAGCCAGTACCAGGCAAGAGCTGCCTATGCGCTCCTCCAGACCTCTGAACAACTGGAGGACTCAAATTATTGCCGTATGCTGGAGGAGTCCTATCTGGAAGGACAGAGAAAGTCCTGAGCTGTGTTTACAGCGCTTGAAGCGTCTTAAATGGTATCTGAGACCAGTTCCACAGGGAATGAGAGCATAAAAATACCTTAGATGTGGAGGAAGAATGTGTTCTTCCAAGTACTGCACTATACCCAGGTCTAGAGTGACTGCCCCCAAGGGCTATGGCAAGTATTCCTTTTCAAAGCAGGAACAGAGAAGCAGTCATTAGTAAGATATATTGCCCAAAGGTATTCATTAGCACTGTAAATCTCCTTTTTTTTTTTTTCTCCTGCAGTAGGTTTTCTCATTGTCTGCTGGTCTCCTGCTGAATTATTGGTTGCCAAATAAATAAGCAACTTGCCTTTTAAAGGCTTTTGGTAGAAATGGCTTGGAATTTATTTATTCAAATAAGATCCTGATTAAATATCACAAACTTTGAGGCAATTTTTATAAGAAGCTGTTTCACAGAAAAAATTCGCCTTCTCCTTTTTTGTTGTGTTGAATCTAGATTAGTTCTGTCAAAGCCAATAACATTGATTTGGGTTTGTACCATAGTACCTGAGAGGAGAATTTAGCTCACAGTATGTATTAAATGATGATGAGCATTCTGTATACACTTTGTATGCAAATGCACTTGCTTTCTTACCCATTCTCCCACTCACATGAAGTATATTTCTGTATTATTATTTAAATTGAATAGATTGTTAGCATCAAAGGTACAAAGTTGAGCTCCTATAAACCAGAAAATGCCATAAACAAGCCTCCGCTTCTATTTGTTTCCTTATGCTTTTCATGACCAGGCAGTCAATGCAGGAACACTATTTCATCCAGTTATCTGCTGGATACTTTAACAGATTTTGCGTTCAGCCTTCATGCACTGTTTAGTTTGTTCTCACCAGTTCACTTGGCTAAGGGAGGAGTAGAGAAAAAAGTACAAAAGCGGTTCTTGAGAGGAAAACATCTTTGAAAAGGACAAAGTCCTGAGGGAATTACTAGAACAGATACTGTATTTTTTTCCCTTTTCTTTACTGGTAGGCAGATGTACAGTCAACTAATTAATCTTTGTAGGTGCAGCATCTCCTGACAAAGCTGCTCTACCTCTTGGGTTTGGGTTTTGTTTGGGGTTTTGTTTGTTTGTTTGCTTGTTTTTTTTAATTCCCAATAATTTGAACAAGTCCAGAATCTGTCCTCAAATGTCTTTCACTCTCTGGGCTTCCTGAGTTTTCTCTGTGCTTCTTTGTTAATGTTAATATATTTTTTAGGCAAATCTTTCCAGTACCTAAAGAGGACATATATGAGAAAGTTGGAGAAGGGGTTTTGACAGGGGCATGTAGTGACAGGACAAGGGGGAATGACTTTAAACTGAAAGAGGGTGGAGTTCTTAGGAAGATAGATATTAGGAAGAAGAGGATATTAGGAAGAAATTCTTCCCCATGAGGGTAATGAGACACTGACACAGGGTGCCCAGAGGAGCTGTGGCTGCCCCATCTCTGGAAGAGTTCAAGGCCAGGCTGTACGGGCCTTTGAGCAACTTGGTCTAGTGGAAGGTGTCCCTGGCCATGGCAGGGGGTTGGAACTAGATGGTCTTTAAGGTCACTGCCAACCCAAACCATTCTATGATTCTGTGATCATAAGGTATTCACACAGAAAGCATTGTAGCAGGTTGTTAGGATTTGGGGGGAAGAGGGGGTTTTGAGGGCTTTTGGAGTATGTCCAAGCACCTTTAAACAACAGAGTCTTTGCAGAACCCTTGCTAACACTCCACATGATCGTCATCTGCCTTCCCTTTTCTTTTTTTTTTTTTTTCTTTTTTTTTTTTTTTTTTTTTTTTTCCTTTTGTAGAATACATTGGTCACCATTCTAAGGAACTGGGACTTTTAAAAATCCTTTATTATGATTCAAAAGGTCATTCACACATGTCAGGCCATATTCTTGCATGCCCAGTTGTGCTTTAGAGTTTAGTGGCTTTTCAAGATAAAGTACTATTAAATGAAAGTGAAAGTCCTTACACATTTCCATTCAAAGACCAGCTCAGCCAGATAAATCTGGTATGAAATAGGAAGTCAAATTGATGCAGCCCTTTGCAGCACAATGCATGCAAGCCCTTCAGTTGTTCTGATCATATTTTCTTTTGGGAAGTACCACATGATATCAAAAAGCTTCAGCTAGCATTCTACCCTCCAGCACATTGGCTGAATGCTGGCATACTTATCAGGAGAAATAGATAAGAAATAGGACAAATACTTAAAGAAAGGAATGCAGCGTGAGTTCTTGTTACCCAGCAACCATGTGTTTAAAAGGACATCTGACAGTCATTGACGCTGAGAGCCTGATGGCCTTCTAATTAGCCATTGATGGAGAGGTCAGCAAGGTAGCATAAGACTCATAAAGGACTGTGAAACCAGCAATAAAAACATGGTAAAAATTGGATACTTAAAAGTATTTCTCAAAAATATCAAAGTAATTTTAATTTCTGTCCTGTGTTCCATTTGAGGCCTCCATGGAAATGACCAACTTTTTCAATGGACATTGGTAAAATCGTATTCAAAGGAGAAATATTCTTGTTTGTTCTTATCTTGCCTTTAGCATTAGTGAGACCCACAGTAAGCAGGTACATTAGTATTTTCAAATATTTTAATTTCATCCAACATTCAAATGGTGAAGAATATCTTTATGAATGCTGTGCTGTGAAATATTACAGCTATAACTACTTGTAGCTGCCCAGGGTTGAAATTGCAGGTGAATTTTGAAGCATGGTACTAAAAGGTCACCTTTTTGCATTCAAGCTCCCTAAAATATTCTACCACTGTGTATAAGGAACAATACTTTCATATCACACAGTTCAAAGGGAGAAGTATAAATTGGGACCAATTAATCTTAACTTTTCTCACCTTTGTAAAATATTTATTGCTTTCTTTATTACTGTCTATGGCAAGATCCCAAATATGTTGATTGCTGGGGTCTCTTCCAGCTCTATAAAATCATTTGGGTTTGCATTACAATTATGCTTAGATATCCTCCCAAAGAAAAAAAAACTGGTAGAATCTCTCTGGGCAAACATGCCATAAGAGAGTGTTAAGTTTATAGTCTCATCACAAGAGGTGAAAAAATGAGGCCAAAGACTTGCTTCAGGGTATCAAAGTGAGATTCAAATTTAAGCTTTGAGTCACAGCCTGTCAATACTTTTATTCTCTGGGCTGCACCACTTGCTTTCTTATTATGAAGTAATCATGCTTGCCCCAGGACTTTTAGGAGTTGAGAGTCCTCCCCAGGATATCAATAGGTGCTGTAATCAGAGCCACGGCAGAAAGGCAGGAGTAGGAAACGCTGGAGATAAAATGACCTCACCCAAGCACAACTGGATAGTATAAAACTATCACCCACGGCCACAAGCTGTATGCTGAGCATGAGGTTAGGGAAAAAAAGAAGAAAATGGCCTGGGACACAGGAAATAAGCATCATTTCCCCTTGCTCCTTCTGCTAGTTCAGATAAGCGGCTTCTTGGTGTCAGTAGCTTCCTGGGCTGCTACCAGAAGATCTAGAGATGTGACCCACAGAGAGCAACATGCAATGTACTATGAATACTGTGCACAATCCCATCTAGGCAAGGAGGATCAAGGGACTAAGAAGCCTGGAGCCTAATGTAGGTGGCTACAGAGTCCAGGAGCCAGCCTGCAACCGCTCAGCTTCACTATAAGTCAGAATCCTGTTAGCACACACTGTTGGTGAGCGCCAAGCGTGCACATGTTCCATTGCCCACAGAGCCTGCTGAAAAGTCAAGGAATAAGCGATGAGGAAAACCAGCATGAGAACAGACTGTGGGAGCAGCCGAATCTTCCAGTGAGCACTCTACCACCAACACAAGAGCACCAGCCCAAGAGGTGTGAACAGGCTGTTGTCCTGCAACATCCCTAGGTGCTCTCAGCTACTTGCGGAGGTGACAGCTTTTGCCACTGGTGTGAAACAGATTTATTGCCTTCTTAGGTTGAAGTGTTGCTTCCATCTCCTTCAGCATAAACAAATGAGCCCTGTGATCTCACAGGCACCTTTTTTTGTACAGCATCCTTCTGAGCCCTCTCCAAATGCTTTCTCTTTAAACATTCACAGTCTGCTATGGACAGGAAAGTGTGGGAAACGTAGTAGAGTCTCACTGTCAGAAAAAATAGCTGCTGACAGTTTACACTTGTTCTTCAGAGTTGTTTTTTGTTGTTTTTTTTTTTCTGTGGTTTAGCTATAACAAAATTCGGATTAAATACATACCAAACATTTTTAGCTGAATCAGAAATACATCACCATACAGGCAGTGGCAGAAATGCAATGTCCTGTCCTGTGCATCAAAAGAAACTTTCATAGCTACAAAACTTCCTCTTTGCATACAAAGGGCTCTGCTATTCCTGCAGTATTTTTTCATACTGCAACTAGACTCCATCATTCCTGCTGCTGGCTAGTGTAAAGGAAAGCGTGGACCTGGAGGGAATGACCGAGTATGATGCTGCTTCAATTTGGCTCTTCCAGGAGATGGGAATCTCTGAGGGTTCTAGCTCCCCTGCAACTCTCCAACATGTGTCTTTTCACTCTGATGACCACAGTTAGACTCTGTGATGTGGCAGTAGTTTTGTGGTACAGTACCTGAGAATTGAGGAGATGGCAGAGCCTGGAGCTACTAGGAGCTACTAAGAGCCTTGCTAAGCCTTTTCTGTAGGATGCAGACAACACAAGGTTTTCTATCTGATTTTATACTGATAGCCACAATTCATATGAGATGGAGATTTAAACCAGCCATTGCTATAATATGTAAAAGTCTTTAAAGTGTCCAACTGCAGAGTCCACAATGCCAACAACACCCTCGGCAGCCTGTTGGAATCTCATTAGTGGCTGCAGTCATCATCCAAACCTCCCATCTAACCCACACCAGTGTTTTACTGATGTAAACAATCCACAACGTGGGCCACAGCATTAAATTTCCTGTCTGAAAAATGAATGAAGTAGGTAAATATTTACTGCATGGGATTTGCCACAAACCTAGCTCAGTTTCTCACAATCCAGGTCACTGCTTTTCTACCAACTTATCCACTGTCGGATGAACTTTTGTGATTCTTGTGAAAACAGGAGGATGTTTCTTGAATTGTCTTGTGCTTTATCATTGATATCTGAATTTTGCAAGAGTAAAGGCTGGTGTCTGTGTGGCATCAGCTGGCACTGTGAACTCAAAGACTCAAAGGTGTGTAGCCTTCTCATAACTTTCTATATAAGAGCATGTTCTACCTTTTGAACTCAATGATTAGTAACCTAAGCAATGCTTGGTTTAGATTGATCCACAGAGTTAAGTAGCCAATCCAAACCTAATTTTGCACTTTCAGATTAAAGGGTGCAATATCAAATACCAATCTTGTCTTGACATTTGACTTTCAAGAATGTTTAAAGGAGCACAGCTTGGTTCAAACAAATGAAAAGAGCTAAGAAAACAGTCTTGAATATGTTTAGTCCAGCTGCAACTCAAAATTCACTAACTGTAGTTTTTTTAATGATTTTTTCCTTTCTCTGCCATTATCTGAGGTCAGAACTGGGTCATGCAATCAAAAGAAGCAGAGACTATTTGCTACTTACATATTAATGTTTCCAGCACACCATGCCCTCCCTTTTTACATTGCACCATACCAGGCTTCTGCCAATACAATCTGTCTTTTTGAGTCAGATTTGAGTTTTAGGAGAGTGAGCATCTAATAAGTGACATCAACTAATACGACAGGTGAAAGATTCCTCCTTAGGAAAGGAAGTGTTTTGAAATGCTGGATAATCAAAGAACTAATAACGTCCACCTGGAAATTACATTATCCCCAAAGGCCAATCTCCATTTTGTTAAGTCTCCTCAAGCTAGGATACAAAGCTCCCTGGCTACGGAGAACAATGCCACCTATGTCTGTGGGTCCAGGAGCACCATTCCAGCTCGGGCTTGGTCTTGCCTCTGTCCCAGTCTCCTGGATAGACCTTGGATTTGAGCTGTAGCCTTCTTTCCAGTCCTATCTTTGGTCCCTTCCCCTGAAACTCCTAACTGACCTCCCTGAATGGATCCTGGATGTGGTTTATTACTTGTTTTTGGGGGGAGGCTGTTGACAGACCCTGTTGACAGCACCCAGTTCTGTCTGCTGGAGGACAGTGCCCTGGTCAGTGGGGGTACTGCACACACTGGTGTTGACCTGAGCTCCTGGCTCACCACTTTGGTGGCTGGCTAACCATCTCCTTTAAGTGGCTAACACCCAGAGCACCAAAGACCTGGGTCACACAATCAAGGTAGCTGGCAATCTGCGTATACTGTGGTGAGCATATTTAATGTTCGCTGCCTTTCACCTGTCCTGCTGTGGCAGACTTGCTCTTGAAGACTAGCTTTCTCCTCTCTTCCTTTTTTAAGATGTTCACATTCCTCGTTATTTGATTTTATTTCTAATTATTATGGGTTTTTTTTCTGCAGAATCTCTGACTGGAAAGTTCCAGGGATAGCAGCCCAACCTCATGAGAATTCTGTGGGCATGTCGGGGGAAAACAAATGATGGGACTTGTTATTTGTGTGTGTAAGCCTCCTCCCTTACTCTACATTATCTGGGTTGCCCATACCACAACAGACCGTGATGACGAAAGGGCAAAATGCTATGATACAATAATGCACTGCTGCTCAGAGAAGCATATTCCACTCCATGCTTCCTCCCTCTGCTCCAGAAGTATGAACATAAATTATGTTGCTAGTTACATTATCACCACACACTGCAATCAGACATTCATAACATTCAAATCCACTGAAGTCATCAGCAGTCTCCGAGTTAACACATCCAAGACAGTCCAAGAAGTTTTCTGCAGTACTTGGTTTTCTGGTTTTGCAGCATAGCTTTGTCCTTTGGAAATGGGGGTCGGCAAAGAGCAGTCTGAGTTGAAGATAAAAAATTAGCATATTTTAGTATGCTTGAACTGCTTCTACATCCATTCAAACATCACGCCCCTTTGCCATAATTCTAATTTCACCACCTGTCACTGATAAAGTCCTTGGTATTCATTCTTAATATGACAGAATATTACTGTTGCATAATATTTATAGGAAGCTTTCCTTAATCCTCTAAATTACCTAAAGTATGCGAAAATTCCAGCTATGCATCAAGGACCAAGCACAACAGTTTTCAGTTGTGGGAAAGAGTGAGAAATTTAACTCTCAGTTTCCTGGATTTGACAAACTTAATCCTAACCCAGAGCATTTGTTCTAATGCAGTTCTCAGTGTTTTGGGAAATAAAGGAGCATCTGTCCATTGCATATTCTCACAAAACCAACTTCAGTGTTTCCAACCATTATATAATACACTGAAAAGACTCCTTCCTGTTCCTGTTTGGCACATCAGACTTGTGTAGCAGATTCATGATCTTCAGATGTCTTAGTCTTTCCCCAGTGTACCCTAAGAGTTCCTAATGTACGCCGATTCAGTTTTCTAGTCAGGAAGTACTGGACTAGATAAAATAGCTTTAAAATTACCATGAAGTCAGGAAATGAGCCTGGCAGGAGCCTCAGGAGTTCCAACCCTCTGCACAAAATGACAGTCCAGGCCCCTCCTGATAGTTCATCTGTTTTGTTCTTGAGTACCCAGCACTGGCAACCACACGTCCTCTTTACATACGACAGAACACAGGTACTTGCTCCCAGGAGGAACTTTTCATAGCCTCTGAACTAAATCTTCCTTGATATGATCTTATTTTATCCCTTCTTGTCTGATCCGGCATGGTTATAGAAACAATTTATTCCTTTTCCCTTTCATCTTTACTTGAAGACTATTATTTTGCCTTTTCCTTAATCTTTTCTTTTCCAGGATAAACAAGCCCAAGTCTTTTAACCTTTGATCATAGGTCATGTGTTTTAGATGTCTTTTTGTTGGTCTTCTGCCCTATCTCCATCTGTTCCATGTATCAAATACTGAATATCTTCACTTGCCCAGCTGGGCCATAGGACAGCTCAGCTAAAACATTCTAGTGTTATTCATCTTGTATGCCTAAGTCACAATGATGGAGCAGATGGCATCAAGCAGAGTGCATTTGTTTTTTTCATATACAGGCTGACAAGGTGATGGTTTTCCTACTGCCAGCATAGCTGACTTATACAGAGATTACAGTAGCAGAAATGTACAAGCTTACTTTCTACCTTACAGTTTTGATCAACTCTAAGCTGTACTTTTATGATTTGTTTAACATTTATAAACATTTTTATGCATATATGTACTTATAAGCATGTGCGTTTGTATGCGCATATATATGATCACATACACATATCCCAGTATATGTATGTGCATGTATACATACTGTTATATATGATCACAATATATAAGCACATGCGTGTATATCCAGCAAGCTACTCTTCCTTCACATCCCTTTGTCAAAAGTGGAAGGAAGCGCAATCTTATTCACAGTAAAACAGCCTGTGCAGCACAGGACAGATGCCACTAGTCAGCAGATTGTTTTTGCCTGGAAGAAACTGGTAAAATTTTATGCTAAAGGGCAGAGAACTTTACTGGACCTTTTGATGATCTCCTTCTGTAACGTCACAGAATCTTGTTAGCCCAAAGACAATAAAGCAGGCTTGTTTAAATAACCCATTACTATTCATCTCTTATTCAGGACACATCACCAAATAAATGACTGCTGTGTCTGTTTTTTGATCAATCCTTCTTTGTTTCAGACTGCCACGGAGGTTTTCCGGATTAATTCACAAGTAAATTAACTAGTTCCTGCTGAATGGACCACACTGAAAAGGGCACCCCCCCAGAAAAGTTATATACCTGACAGGGACTGAGAATCTGTTTCTTGTTGAGCAGGACTAAAACCAAGATGCAGACATGTAAATATCAGGTTGAAATACATATGAAGTGGTTGGAAACTGTGCATGCATAAAACTGTTCTTCGTTAGCCTGGAGAGGAGAAGGCTGCATGGAGACCTCATAGCAGCCTTCCAGTGTCTGAAGGGGGTCTATAGGGATGCTGGGGAGAGACTCCTCATGAGGGACTGTAGTGAAAGGACAAGCGGTAATGGGTTCAAACTTAAACAGGGAAAGTTTAGATTGGATCTGAGGAAGAAATTCTTTACTGTGAGTGTGGTGAGGCACTGGAATGGGTTTCCCAGGGAAGTTATGAACGCTCCATCGCTGACGATGTTCAAGGCCAGGTTGGACATAACCTTGGGTGGCATGGTTTAGTGGGAGGTGTCCCTGCCCATGGCAGGGGTGTTGGAGCTAGATGATCTTGGGGTCCTTTCCAACCCTAACTATTCTATGATTCTATGATTGGCATATGAAGGTGGTGAACGAATAAGCCTTGAGTGTCAAACAGGTTTTCTCAAATTCAGCTCAGTATTTCATGTGAATTAAGTCAAAAAATGATTAGCTGAGCTGGGCTGAGACAGGCTGAAGTGATTGGTGCTGCTAGTGGGGACAGCCCCACTCCCTCTTTCTCATCTTCCTTGCTCCCTCTTTCTCGTCTTCCTTGCTCCCTCTTTCTCGTCTTCCTTCTCCCTTCCATTCTCACCTTGCTGTGACCTTCCAAAGAACAGAGAGTGCACTTAAATCAGTGGAAAACCAAGGATAAAAACAAAAAAGGCTTTTACTGGTTCTGTGAACTGCACTGAATCACCCAGCTAGACTTGCTCTTCTCAGTCACAAACTTATGGGCCAGAGCCTTCTACAGTTTTTGTGCACAACCTTCTTACAAGCCAGAAGTTGACCAAGGCCCATGGACACTACCATAAAATATGTGAAGATTAAACAGCTGCCCTGATTGCTTATACATTTGGTAAACTTCCCCTTGAAAGTGTGTCTGAATTTACCTCGGTATTACAGACAAGGATGGGCTTTTGGGAGAATGATTCAGAGCAGAAGTCCAACTTTGCCTTCCTCAGTCAGCTTTTGGAGAAACACATGTACCAGGGACACATAGGGAATACTGAGTTAAATGCTCCCTCACAGCACTTTTAGATGAAGGCTGGTTGTGAGCGCTCCTCCTGTCACCCCAATGATATTATCAAAGTCTGGGAGAAGATGGTTGGACTCAAATTCCTGACATACAGATATTTTATCTAAAATAGCTCACAATGAAATATACTAAAAAATCACCAAAAAGAAGAGGCATTGTTTTAATTTAATTTTCCACTAGGAGAATTGAAGTGATAATACAAAAGTGCATCTATTCAATTGTGACAAGTAAATAGGAGCTCTAGAATTTAGACTTTATTATCAATTTTCAGGCCTACTTCACTAATGCTAAATTGGAAAATTGCTGTAGAACTAAGATATGGATTAAACACTTTTGTAAACTTTAATAAACAGTGTTAGCAATAGTCATTGTAATGCTATTTATTAAAAAAAAAAATTAAAGATAAAAAAAGCATATTTGCAGAAACAGCAATTGAAACCCACAGATAATAACCTGAAATACTGTTCATCTGTGAAAGCAAGCAAATCCTTCCTGCTATGTTTAGACAGGAAACTAATTTTTCACTGAAGGCAGAAAATCATCCAGAAATTAATTTGCCTGTTTAAGTCATGTGGACTTCTCCAGCCTAAATGTGGTATTCTCCTTGGGTAAGTGAAGACCATGTCTCTTGAAGTCAATGGAATTATTCTATTAGGAAAGATACAAAAAATAGAGCAATAACTGAAAAACTGTGTTAACGATCTCCCTCTATGGAGGTTTGATACAGTAAAAGGAAGCTTAGAAGTATTTGTTTGTGCATGTTATTGGTCTTGTGCTATTCTAGAGCTTCCATTTCTACCTTTGATTGGAATATTTGTATCAAAACAATTGTATCTCTCATTTCAGAGCAGCAGAATCTGTTTATGTTCATTATATACGGAGGACTCCTCCAAAGACTGAAGCGTGGCATATCCGTATTCAGATTCAATCTGTGACTCCACTATGCTCCCTTGTAATGATGTCACTGATTTTAAAAGAGATACATATCACCTTAAAACTTAAGTGGAAGCCCAAACCTACAAAATTACATTTTTCTGGGCTTTTCAGCATGAATAAGTCTCACTCCAGTGTATGGGACCATACCTCTCCCAGTCAATGGTTAAAATCATCACCATTCCCTGTAATAGGAACATTATAATACTGTATTACTTTATTTGTCTTTTAGTGAGTCTTCAGTCCCTGGTGCAAAAATGGTACTTCCTTCAAAGTTCAACTGTATTTTGTCCCCTGTTCTTTTACTGTGGTGGTTTTTTTCCTTTGAAAGGACTGAGGCAATAACAAAAGAGAGAGATGATTCAGCAGGCTACTGCTGATATCAGCAGAACCATTGTTCAGATATGTGAGGCTGGGCAGCAAAACTATTTCGCTTCTTGCGTTCCAGAAAGCAAGTTGATTTTCCTTTTCTCCTCAGTGTATAATCCAAGAGCAATGAGCAGAACTGATATTCTGAACTGCCAGACCAACATGGATGATACAGAGTTTTTCTGACTCTTCTCCCCTGGCTGAGCTACAGCTGCACTGAATTTTGGCTGAGGTTCTGGCAAAGTCAGATAATTTCTGTCATTGCTCATTTATTTTTCATGCTCCTTGAATTTCTGGATTCAAAACATCATAATATTGAGTAAAAGACATCTTCTTCCTCACTCTTGATTTTCCAGGATGGAAATAGGAGAAGGAAATTTAAAAGCTTTGCAAACTTGCAAAAATTGTCTCAAGAGATTCCAAATTATTTCTAATGATGCACTTCAAAGAGAGAAGTTTTTAAGTCTTGATTTTACACAGGAGCTGAAATTGTCCCTAAAAGGTAACAAACATCCCCTTTGGGAGGTGCCAAGCTGGAGCAAAGACAGTCTCTCAAGCATCCTTATCACAGAAACACTATTGTTTCACCTCTTTGAAGCTCTGGGATGCCAGCTCAATCCAAACTGAGCAGAATATACCTCTAGTACTCTCCGTACTGTTAAAAACAAACTTTGGTTTACATGCCAATGAAGTTCATAATGTCAGTTTTACCTCTAGCAGAATATGTTCTGTGTCTCCATAGTTCTTCTTGCAGCCTTGCTTCCTGCAAAATAGCTTTGCACATGTAAAATGAGAATGCTGCCTACAGATTTTAAACCATAGGTACTGTGGAAAAGCCTTCTGTATTGTACTGAGATCTCAGCTTAGGAACTAGTAATGGCTTATTTTAGCAGTGTGCAATGGGAACGGTGCTGCTAACAGAAGTGTGTTATCAGGACTTGCTGGCATGCCTTTAAAGAAGGGGCAGTGTGGCTCCTCTTCTACAGTCAGTGATATATCACAGCCCCGCACAAAGTTAACATCAGCATACACAGTACTGTCAATTTTTTGTGGTGTGTGAAACTTCTTTTCTAGGAATTGGCACTCAGATCTACTACATTCATGCATAAGGCCAATGCAAAATTCTTTTCTCTTACAACAAGTGCTTATGTAAGTATTGGATTCTTCCTTTCTTTCACATAAATCAGCTTGAAAATATCAAATTTAAAGAAGAAAAAGAAACAAAATATTTCTTGAAAATACATTCACAAATTGCACTGCAGAGCATAAAAATGCCTTTTTAAAAACATACACAAAGTTCACTGTATGGGGAAACTATAATTATTCCTGTTATTGCTCACTTTGGGGCATCTGACCTTTAGTTTATGCCTGTGTCTGTCTTAGAGATATGATCCTAAAAAATACTGTTCACTCCTGCATACTCTGGATGAAATCCTCTTCTCTCCGAAATCAGTGGCAAAACGTCCTCCAGTACAGCCAAATTTTGTCTGTAATTATAACTACAGTTTATTCCTTGTCTCTAGTGTAAGCTTGTCTCTGCATGACGCTGGTGTGTTCCTTCCATCTGGCTCCTAATGTATTAAATTTCCTACTTGTTTTTATAGTTATATAGCCAACAGTTTCCAGAATTCCATTCCTACATCACCGACTTGTATACAATTTGTTGAAATTTAGTAAAAACATTCAATGTCCCCACTGACCTAAGGATGATAGATGGGATGTTTCTTGCTCATAATTCTTTCCCAAGGAAACTCTAGAACTCCATTTATGTGAACTGAAATCCACTGTCACAGACTAACCAAGAGAAACTTGTCTGGTAAGTGATACTTCTGTGCATTTGCTGAGGCAGTCAATTAAAGTAATAACCTTTATTAATAGTGCTGGCACTGTTTTAAAATACTTCCTTAGTATTTTCCAATGTATGACTGACTGACTAAGGAATCTGAATGCAACACTGACATGAACATTATAGATGTTTTTTCTATATATCTGGCAGAGACACATTTAATCACCACTGATTATAACTATAAGCCATGTAATTATTAGCTTTAACTGCACCCCAAACTAACAGGATATGTTTTTGACATATTCCTGCTGCATCTCATGCAGGCACTTAGTGCCCTTAGGTTTCTGCTCAGCGGGAACAATTATAAATGCAGACAGCACAAAGACTCCTTCGGCTGCTGCTCTGTGGCTGCTTATGAGTGGGACAGCATGCTGCTAAAAGAATGACATTTGAACAATACTACAGCAGTGAATAACATTATCTCCATTACAGCCCACTATAAGGGTGTTTTAAGGATTTTTTTTTTTTTACAATCATTCTTACAATGTGATTTGTGGGATTCAGACTGGAATTTGTGCCACCAGCTCTCTTAGCTTCATCCCTTCATGCTTCATCTGCCCAATTATCAAATCCTCTGTTGTACAAAGACACAATTCAGCTGTTTTGAGGGCTTAACTGTGCTCGCAGATACAGGGATGTGCAGCGCTCTGCGTCTTGTAACATCAAAACGCACAGGAGCCAGTTTTCACTGGGTACATAGAGATGCATCCAAATCTCAGTACTGAAGTGATCAAGTAAATACAATCCAGAAGATCATTTAAGGAGACAAACTCACATTCAGATGCAATGAACTGCTGACCTCATCAAACCAGGAACACACACCAAAATAATACTGAAACATAAATGCTGGGAAAACAGATGCTCTGATTTACTTCCACTGTCCTCCAAGAGTAGATATTCTGGATGTGCAATTGCCCTGTAAACTAGACTTTTATCCAATTTACCAAATATGTGACATTCTTTTTCATTTTGGGTAACCAGCTATTTGATTTCTTTTGAAAGATTTATGTCATGGCCTTACTTCCACATTGACTGTCTTCCTGTCAGTTCACTTCCCTGATTATCAATCAATTCTGAGAAAATCTTTGTCATCTGTGGTATCTTATGTGTGCTTGCAGATTTTGTATCACACATTACAGATCAGGACTCCTGTGCTGGAATGCCCAACACTTTGAGAAAACATTAAAAGACAAATACTACAGAAAAAGGATGCAGGCAGAACTTCAGAATGATAGTGCTTTCGACCAGTACTGAGCCCTGGGTTTGCTCACTCTTACCAGGGCTTCACACTGTACTGCATCTTTTTTTATGCAAAATAGTAGAGATATCATTGTAATTCACATCACTCACAAAAATGTGACTGAGGCCAGTCAAACAATATTTTCTGGTCCTCAGAAAGGAAGGAATGGTATCAGTCCTACTCTCTGTCATCACAGAGCTACAAACAGTATAACCAGCACCAGCTGACACACATGGCAGTGGCATGGATCATTTGACAGTGGCTGAGTGACAGCTGAGAAAGAGTGATCAGCAGTCCCCATTGATACCTTCTCCAAGAGATCCATGCAGATGGGGAAGACTTCACTGCCCTGGCATTGCTTGTGTAAGCAGGTGTGTCGTTTCCAAAGCAAGGCCCATTTCATGGTGTCGAGGACAGTTCCTGCTCCATCTCCTTTAGGCACCTGCAATTCCAAGGAAACAGAGATGCGACATCTCCCCAGGTTGTCAGTGAAAAGAATGGTTCCAGGGAGCCATTCAGAGCACTCTCACTACAATTCTGAAACAGCCTTTCCTTCCACCATGTGTACATATTTCCCCTAAAGGAGCTAACCATGGAGAAAAAGATCATGAATGGGATCACATGGCTATCAGCAACTAAGGACTTCATTCCTTGTCCAGCACTTTGAACTACTTCTTCCTACAAAACATTATAACAAAGCAGACTTCAGAAATGGAGACAAACATATTCAAGGGCCTCTTCTTCCTCATGAAACTGATGGACCTCTGTAGCATGTTTAGCTGACGAGTACACAAACAAACCAATTCTTTAAAAGCAGCCTTCATTTTTACTGACAATCTGAGCAGTTAGAGTTTATTATGCACACAGGTAAAATCAAAATGCAGATCTCTTCAGGAATAAATACCTACACAGCCAAGGTGCTGCTTTACTATGGTTACTACTTAAAAATATGCCAAATATAAGTTCATGGAAAAGGTACCATTAAAACAGTAAATGACAAATAGTGGACATGTGGCACTGAAACCTCAGTAAAAGGTTGGATTAAAGACTTGATCTTTTCAGAAGCTCTGAGTTTTCCCTTGGAGCATAGCTAGAGGTTGCTAGGCTCCTGAGAGAATAAATAAAATGGAGGCGTTCATTTTTCATTCTCAGTAAAATATTGATGAAGTGCCTTTGTCAAAATCTAGTTGGCAAACTGCACAGCATATCTTGAATTACTGCATTTTATGTTTCTGGACATGAGGAACATAATCTTTCAAGATGCTCCAAAATAATAGTTGCAGTTAATCAAGAATATTGAATTTTGGTTTATTACAATCCACTAGGTAATAAAACTGTCAGTCTTACGTTTGGACAATTTTACTGAGTGGAACAAATACTCATAAAGGCCAGTGTTTTTCACACAGTTTTCCAGATGCTCGCTGACCATTTTCTGACTTTACCACAGTTTTTGACTTCATTGTCATAAAAATCATTGCCTTAAGAGAGCTGCAGATTTATAAATACTAACATACATTTTCTGTCCAGATAAAAGACTGGTCAGCATCCCAGACAAAGACTAATGAGTCTTTTAAACAAAAAAGACTTGGTTGTTTCAGAGGCGCAAGTATACTAACGCTTGATGGAATATTAGCTGTATTTGATGAACCCAAGGTAAGCAGGACACAGAGGAGATTTCCCTCTATTAAGGGGAGAAAGCAGAACCAGAAAAAAAAATCATTTAAGACTCCTGAGATGCGCAGACAGAAGATAACTCCATCTGCATTCACATGCAGCACTGCCACAACATATGTACGTATAAATATGTGCATGGCTGGTTGAAAAGACCATTGCACTCATTGCTTTTCACTGGTTAAAAGGAAACAAAGAGCCGCTCACCTTCAGAGAAGCTCTTACAAGCCCCTGGGCTGCAGCCTTGTTTATTGCTTAGGAAACTCTACAGCTGGCCGTGAGGTTTAGCGAGCCATATGCCTGCCAGTCTCAGTCATTCCTGCATTTGTTCTCTCTTTCACTCAAGGCTCAGACACAGGGAGTCCTAGGGACTTGTGCACCGCAGCCCTTTGTGCAAGTCTCACCTCAGAACTGCTCACAGGTCGCTGTTAGCAGCAGGCTGTCAACCAACGGAGTCAGATGGGCTGATTTGGATCCCTGGCTGGGAGGCAAAAGCACTGTGAATAGAAGAATACGAACGTTCTCCTTGGCAATTAGGTATTTGTATGAAGAATAACCTCATTTGTGCGAATGATCATGAATAGCAAATAAAAGGAGGTATGAGCATGATCACGCTGAACAGCTGCTCAGAACTGGAACAAATGTTGGTGAATACACATTTGCAGTATTCTAGCACTAGATTTTCTTTTCTCCCCTCAAATATGGTCTCTACTTGAGTAGCTTAGGAAAATAAAGACAGATGGCAATGGATTATCTCTAACACTTCCTTAATTGCAGTGCAGCCATTGCAGTATTTCTAAAGCACTCACTGGAGCTTTCTCTGATGATTTCCTTTTAACTGAGTTGCATGCCACTTAGTGAGTAGGGACTAATAAGAAATTGTGACTTATTAATTAAGAATGCTTATGTTAGTCACAACAGCGTATAAATACATTAGAAAATTTCATGGCTGAATATATGGCACATTTAGGATAATTTTTTTGCTGTAAAATAAGCAGCAAATTCTTGCAGAGGCATGGCTACCTTATACTGCCTCAAGTCATGGCACAGATAGTGAACGAATCAAGCCAGATTTTAGAGCCTAATTCACTCTGATGTCATTCAACTTTCAAAATTAGGAGCTTAATTTCCTTTTCAAAAATTGGCTTAGGCACATGCAGCCAAACTGAGAGACGATTCAAAGCCCAAAGATGCAGATATCATACAGTGAAATTACTAATGAGACCAGGTACTTAGTTCTAATGACCTCAGAGGCTATCTGGAAATCTCTTGGATACACTTCCTTCTGTTTATAAAAACATGATTCATCCAAGCTTGGAATAGAAGTAACAGCAAGTGGCTTAAGTAATCTACTACCCTCACACCTGAGTGTGACAGCACATTTCTCATTTCTTTATTTCTCTTTTAGATAAGTGGTAGGCTGAAATTTATGTGAACAAAACATTTGTTGAACAATTTTGAATAATCTTGTTTAAAAAAGCCAGAGATAATGTGCAGAAGGAGCAAAGACTATTATCATAAAGGATCTCTCACTTCTGATAGAGAGCAGCTTTACATAGTAACTGATAGGCACTCACTTAAAACATTGTCACATTCGCCTCTTTTTTTATCTTTAAAAATCATGGGCAGTTCATGTACCTTGTCACTGCACATCAGCCCTCTTCCAGAGGAAGAAGCAGCTCATCTCCCTGTGCTGAGGAAGCTTCTGTTCCTTCCCTCCCATGGGATGCCGCCCCAGTCCACTAAACTCACCATAGACTAAAGAGAAACAGTTGCCCTGCCAAGTGGGATCTTTGAGTTAACAGGCAGCTACAGCAGAGAGAGGCATATTACCTCTGGGTACAAGACAATGAAGGCCATCACTGGAACAATCCGGTTCTTGTATCACAAATACAAGCAGTGTTAGAAAAAGAAACAGAATTAAACTGTGCTCTGGAAAGCCTGACTTAGATGGTGAAATCTGAGGTGTTAGGTCTCAATTTGTCTAAGCAATAATAGCTTTAGCTTGGCTAAGCAGTAATTCCTAGCAGCGACAATATGAGGAACATTACTGACTATGTCTGTCTCTTTAATTTTGCAAAAAGAGAAGAAAAGAGAAGAAAAAAAAAAAGAAAAAAAAAAAAGAAAAGAAAAGCAGATAAATAGGAACAGAAGCTAAACAAAACCAAACCAGAAACAGCACATTCCCAACAGTAAGGGTGGATAATTAGCCACTGGAAAAGTTTGCCACTGTATGTGGTGAAGACATTAGGTCTTAGCATCAAGGTTGGATCTTTATGCAAAAATCATAGAATCATGAAAGCATAGAATAGTTAGGGTTTGAAAGGACCTCAAGATCATCTAGTTCCAACCCCTCTGCTCTGGGCAGGGACACCTCCCACTAAACCCCAAGTTTTTCCTGACATATGTTGTCCTGAACATTGAACCACATGATTTTTATATTTCTTTCTGGTCTGTTGATTATTTATTTACTACAGGACCTTCATATACCACTTTGGCATCAGAATATAGGCAGTACTATGTTGACTTTTTGTTCTACATTTGTCGTTAATTATGAAGAGGGATCTCGAGAACCTGAATAAGTGTCAAGCTCCCCTCGGGTGCTCCCCAGCTGAGTTAGAGGATGACATGCAGTTGTTCCTCAAAGGGCTGTTGCAATGCCCAGTATCCCCTGTCTCTCCACAAGGAATTTGCACCCTGTGTTGGACATCACAGCTCACCCTGCAATGCATAAGTGCCAGCTGCCTTGGGTGGGATTCAGGGCAGGCAGAGTGCAGAATGAGGAGATAAATACCTAAACTAACTTTTAGAAAATGCTGAGAGACAGATGTTTATTTTTCCCTCTGTTTGGACTAATTCTGACATGCAAGGGAGTAGCCTCATACATCAAAACCTGCTCCTAAATTAGACGGAGAGGTGTTGTTTACAAAACCAGGCTACACTCACCCTGTCCTTTTAAAAGGAAGGACCTGACATTTTAGCTTACCATCAGCAGTTATCCATCAGAGGTCACTTGGCCTTACACAAGTCTTCTTCACACCCTGGAACACAACCCGTGACAATCACGATCACAATCACATCCAGCCCATTTTAGACAATAGGCAACATTGTGAATGTGAGCACTTTCCAAACCTTGCACTGAATATATGCCAAAAAGTATCACTGGACCACTGAAAGGAAAATTAATTGGAAATAGATGATGTTCAGCTTTTGATTACAACGAGAGTAGAATTAGATAGATAATTCAGCTTATAAAGTACATGTATAGAACAAACCCATCAGTGCTTCCCTTCCTAATGGGCTATCATTATTTTTATCATCTTTTTCTTGAATCTAGGACCTTTCACACAACAAGTACTTGCTAACATTGTGTTTAGTTCACATCTCAGAAGTCCTGTTTCAAATGGATCTTTGTGGCTTACTAACTCCAGCAAATTTATATCTCTTTAGTTTTAATTGTGCACATGCAATTTTCTCCAAATCTTCTCAAGGCAGGACACTGACTAATCATGTGTTTTGAAGAGATTCAGTAACAATGGTAAATAGCAGTAATTATTTCTGCTAGTGCTGGGAAAATAGTGAGAGTTAACAACTTATTCAGAGCAGAGACACAGAAGTGTCTAATTTTGTAGCAGTACAAAACTACTTTCCTGAGGCTAGTGTTCAGGGGCTGGTCTCACGCTGATCTTTTGACAGAAAGATTCTGTTTTGATTTAAGGCTGCACAAGCACAAAGGAAGCGTGTGCACAGTAAATTTCCACACAAATTCAAGGGAGTTCTAAAACATAATTTTTAGGAGTTTTAGGGGGGTAAAGTTAAGAGCCACTATATTAATGACTCTGTCCCACTCTTTCTTCTAATTTTCAATCAGTATAGGAATGTAAGAACTGTTATATTAGAAATGCAGTCTACTATACTATACTACTGCCCAGCAGATGTTTCAATGTAAGACTTAAGAACTCCTCAGTATGTGCAGGTGTGGTAGTTGTCCTTCATAGTTATGTTTCCTCCTGATCCAACACAGGATCCAGTACAAGGCATGAGATTTTCAAGCTATTTCACATAGCTGTTGTCATTCTTTAAAATCACTATAACATCTTTTTTAACTTCCTGATTTCATTGTCTTGCTGTTGTAACAAGCTCTACTTTGCAGGTCAGCTGTTTCACCACTTCTTTCTGAACTTGCTCTTTTCCTCTTCCCAGTACTATTCATTGTATTTTGGATGGGCCTGCACACTTGTTTACAGCATTATAACTTCTACAGGGCTTATCACCCCACCCTTATCTCTGTGGTGTATCCTGTCTTTTATTTGACTGCTTTCAGCGGAGCCCTAATGGCGGTACGGTGAGAACCCAGCGTCTTTGCTGGGCTGATAAGGTTAATTGAGACTTCTCTAATGTCTGGCTAGTTCACGTTTTTCTCTTCAACAGGCATGATTTTATGTTGCCTAACACTGAAATTCAGTTGCCATCATTCATCTAAAAAACTGAGGTCTAAATTAATCCTCATCCATCTTGTGTCTTCTAAGTCACCTTGACTCATCTTTTCCCCAGTGATCACCCCTCTTTTCAAGTGACATAGATGTGTATATAATAAACACTATATGCCTAAACAAGCTGATATATCATATCCTAATCTTAACCAAGCTCTTAATCACCGCTTCTCCACCTGCTCTTCTTGAAACCAGGTCATGGGTGGCTACAGAAGAAAACAACCAGCTTTGCTGGAGACGATGCAGTTCACAGCCCCCTCAGAGCAAGGCAGCCTGAAGGGAACCAGCGATGAGCAACACAGGCTGCAAGCAAGGTAAGGTGCTAGTTACTATAAAAATGCACTAGTTCGCAACATCATTACCTCTCCAGTTTACACCATAGGTATTGATATATTAGCAAAATAAATCCGTATGTTCCTACAGACCCCTTCAGATGCTTTAGAGGTTTGAGTGTGGGATTGAGGTTGATAATATATGTTGCCCACATCCATCTGATTTGATAAAATGCCAGGAGGAAGTGTAATAGAAGTCTCTTCTATGACTGTATTTCAGTCTTTATCAGGCATTTCATAACAATAAAAAATCTACTTTTCATCTTTCACATGGAATAAAGCTCCTGGGAATCATAGCAGATAGCTTTACATGGAAATCTAATTGCCTGAATAACAGCCCTTATTTTCTAGAACATACAGGCATTCATATATATATGCCAGCTATGAATCTGAACAAGTTTGTCCAGCTAAAGATACATCTTTGTAGAAAAGTCACTAATAAAGCTGTTGCTGTGCTACTGTTACAAAGGATGAGGGAAAAAGATTTAAAAAAAAAATAAAAGCTCTGATATATTTCATCCAACAGCCAAACTCTCATTAAACATTTTCAGGCTACATCAAAATTCAGTTAATTCCCTATTACTTTTAACCTTCTTCATACAAGGGCATCTGCTTTCGTCCTGTCCTTTATCCAAACGCATGACTATTGGAGGATTGTTATACACAAGAGCTACAGATTCACTGGAGGAAGGAAAGTTGGTTCTCCCAGGAGTTTCAATCCGACTTTTCATGTTAGAGTTGTGATAAACTCCAGACGCATCTTAAAAATACTGGCACTACATGAATTCCAACCACTGGACTGTTTGGGTTTGTAACTGATGGTCTGGGCAGGGGATGTAGAAACAGTTGCTAGTCTGGGTTGTGTTTTGTACTGAGCTTTGGATCAGAGCAAATGATTGACTCCAACTGAGCTTACTCCTGCTTTCTTCGGCAGACCAGCCTTAATTTTCATCTGAAAAACAACAGTTCAGCTTAGGCACCTTAAAACAGTGAGATGAGGAGGCTGGCATGGCTCCTGCTGTAAGGACTGAATTTGAGGCAGACAACACTGATTTTCACTCCTGCCTTCGCAGTCTGACACCTGAGTCCTTTCAGGATGCATGAATAGCTGTGTAGTGTCTAAGCTGTGAAATACTTAATTGGTATAAAACTGTCTGGCAATACTAGTAAAAGGTATGAACCTATTAGGAATATTTGAACACAGAATCTTTTCAAAACACCAAATGACCCATACTTACAGATAGGGTTTATTAGAATATATTATGAAGACAAAAGAAGGAGAATGATCTTCCTGTTCTGGGAAACTGCTGACTTTTTAAAACTTAATTTTCACTCCCAAATCAGGTCAAACAATCAATATGGAATATTTCCTGAACTTGGTCACCAGTAATGACAAGAAATAACAGGAATTATTGAAGCATTTCAGCACAGAATTGGCTCATTTTGTTTGAACGTTCTCTAATTCTTTTTTCTTTCTTGCAAGTTAAATCAATTTGCCTAAATAACAGCCATCACAGCATGAACAGTATGGGGGTTTTGTTTCAAAATAGAATCCATTTTGATGAATTACAGCATTTTTTAAAAAAACCAATCCCAAATAAGAAATTCATTCAAATCAAGTCATTTTCCATAAACACACTTGAATCTTCGGAGTAAAAGCTTTTGATAAAAAATAAATCAAATTTCTCTTTGAGTAAACCAGAAACTCACTGTTTCTCACATCTTTCTTTTGCAAATAGCAGAGAGCTCCAACTCCTATAACAACATGGTTAAAACTGTTATTTTTCATTTGCATAAATATTTTAGCAACTGCTATAGACTTCAGTGTCAATGTTTTTATCTCAGTGTATGTAGGAACAACTTGTCCTTGGGAATCACTTCTCCTCATTTTCATAAGCTTGTATAGATATGCTTAAAGCAGACTCAGTTGGAAATGCGCCGTCAGTGCGTTTCATGACCATGGCAGTTTTACTACCATTTGATTAGGCTGCTTCATTCATTCCAGTTATCTTCCTCAAGGTCAGAAAAATCAGTCCCGCAACAGCTGTTTTCAGTGTACTTTTCCTGTATACTAACCTATACCCTCCTAACAGCACTAGGTCGAATAAGTAATTAACTGTTCACAAACAAAATGCTGATATATTATCATCACAGACAGGGAAAAAATAAAGTTGCTACTTCCTGTAAATGTAAAGAGATGTAATTTTCAATAAAGTGAAGGGAAAAAATGGCACCATTCCCAGTTTTTCAAGGCTGTACGTATAAGGAACCATTTATCACCTCAGTGACAGAAGTTCTGGAACTCCTGTCATTAATGCTGAAGGAAAACACATTTGAATGTCACTTCAATAAATCATTTGCCAACTAGAGGGTTGAAGCGCTTTACAGTTGTTAATCTGGCTGGTCTGGGAATAGAATTTACACACCATTTTCATTCATTACTAGGAACAAAATAAATCCAGATTAGCACAATCATAGAATAAAAAAGGAGCCTCGACTTCAAAGATTTTTAAAAATTAAGAATATACACAATATGAAACTGTTTAATGTGAGAAACATATTTTGATAAGAAGTGATGTGTTTGGGTCTTTTTATTCTGATCACTGTATAAAGAGTGCAAAATCCAACTGCTAACCAATTACTTAACAGAAAAAAGAATTTTCTTTTCTCCAAATTCATTGTACTATATTGTGCCAAGGAGCAGACAAAACAAAAGAGCACTGAAGCACAAGCTGAAAATAAGCTAATTTAAAGCTATTCTGGGCAAAAGACAGGGAAGCATTACAGACTTGCTGGCCTGTAAGGTCAACATCTGTCAGCAGTTTACTCTGTCCTATGAAATGGAGATCAAACATCAGCATTTCGCCTGCCTGTAACCGTGTGAGCGAATCAAGAAGAGCATATGTGATAGGATTTCTCAGGCAACCACAGCATGGTTGTTTTGTCATTGCTATATTAGTTTATGCTCCATTTATATGTTTCAGAGGATACAACTTTATATAGTGGAAGGCACCGTCAGAGCAATGGTAGGCTAAAAGCCAAAATAGTTTCTTCAACAAATCAAATCTTTATAATGTTTGTATTCTAATTCAAAGTGACAACCACCTACATCTTCAAAATATGAGAAATGCAAAATCCTTTCCCACCACCACCTTGACCAATTGCATCTGTTTTATTTTGGGAGTGAGGAAAAGTTTGATCATAATAAGAGTTTTTCACATAGAAGTTTTCAATTTTGAAGTGTATTGTGTTTTTCATGGGATAAATAAGCCAATGGGCCAGAATGGAAGCATTGTGGACAGAGAAAAAAAAAAAAAAAAAAAAGCTTGAATGCCTTAGAGAAATGCTATGGCTGTATGGTGGCTGTAGTGAGCAACGTAAGCTCAATTACAGATCTCTTGAGCAATCCCACTCTTTTTCTGACCTCACACCAGGGATTAGGAAGTTAGTCAAAGCACAAATATGCACATAGAATCCAGTGGAAAAGACTGAGGCAGCCACTATACCACAGGGACCCCATGAATTCTGGTGTTTGCAACTCAGCTATTGGGGAGGCTCAGCGCTTTTGTGCCAGCTGTCTTCTAAGGTGAAATACCAAGGCAGGATGTTGGTCTTGAATTAATATATAATATATACTAAATGTGCAAGATACCATGGAGCTGTAGGCTAATATACGTGAATCTGATATACGCCAGCTTTACAAAGAAAATAATAAAATCATAGAATCATAGAAAGGTTTAGTTTGGAAGAGACCTTAAGGATCATCTAGGTGGGTTCCCCAAAGTTAGCATATTAAACTCAATTATATACCTCAATTGGTTGTAGAAGATTAAAACTTTGGACCAGATAAAAGGTTTCTGAATATTTATGACTAGTCTTGATAGGGTACAGAGGAATAGATCAGGAGCAGAAAAATACTGGAGTACCAATCAAGCCTTTATAAGCCATGTAATTTCCACCCACAGCCTTCACAGAAGGGTCCACCCCAGGCAAAGTGATATGACAATCAGGTGCTAAATAGGATTTCATGTATGAGCAAGGACTGCTCATCCCCAGGGAAGAGATGAGCTGAGGGAAAACACAAAATGCCTCCTGGAGCATCTGGGGCTACTGAAGAGCCTTGGAGAGCTACAAGTCCTCATAGACTCTTTGCTCTTCATGCACACAGGTACACCTTTATTGGCCACTGCAGGGAACAGCCTTGACACCTCAGTTGTCAGTGATTCCAGAAGTATTGAAAAGAGAGATTTCTGCCTTTGGAGTTCAGAAATTCTTGGGCTTAGTTTCTCCTGACCATTTAAGTATAGGGCACAGTTTCATCACAGACAAGCTCATGAGATGTGGGGAAATTAACATTGCAGAAGGTATTCCAAAACTAAGGCCTCACTAATTACTAATTCATGAGATCTTCAGAGAGGGGAGTATATCAGAATGGCTTCCTGAAGAGAGAACATCTTATAAATAAGCATTATATTATATAAATTAATTACTTTAACAGTATATGCTTTTTATTAAGAGGCCATATGAGAGAAGAATGACTCTTGAGGGGACAATTAAATGGGAAGTAAGTTGTTACCAGATTTAATAGACTGTACTTAATATACCTCTGACAGCAAAACGTGCTTGAAAAATGTAGAGTAGCTCCTCTACTGATTCCTTGTTACTTCTTCTGCCATGGAGATCACTGAAAATTTCCTATTGTGTTGCACAGAGATTGGGCTATACATAACAGCCTTAATTGAAACTTCTGTTACACACTTGCAATGTGACAGTGTTTCCCAAATACAGCAGGGAGCAAGTCTGTCCTTCAACAGTAACAAAATTTACCTTGCAGCTAAAGTAGAAGATTTAGAGAACCTTCATTCTGGAGAATTAAAGATATTTTTTTTCCCCAAGTGCACCCAATGAGTATCTTCTTGAATAGGTCAGCATGAAGTGATGTTCATTAATCTGTCTGAAATTACAGGAAGTTTCGCTTTGAGTTGCATGTTATAGTAAGGAAAATTCTGGTGAAAACTGTCATATTTTAAATGTTGACTGCAATTTCCATCCAAGGGGTTATTAATGACTTGAGTTATTAATTTTGACAGAGCAATTGAGGTTTTAGATGAATATTAATACCTTCTTGGCTTATGAGAGAAATTTCACTTCTAGTTCACCCAGTTTAAATGCTGGTGTAAGAACCCCTGGAAGAATTTTCACATTCAGACTAAGGTCCAGGTACATGGGTTTGGCATTAGGCCACAATAAGCCCCACAAAATAAATTCCTTTTAATTCTGAGGGTCGTAGGAGCATCACCAATGGTTAGGATTCACCCATAAGTTTAAAAATTAACATAGGATGTATATGATAATGAGGAGTAGAGTCTTCAGTTTCCCTGTTTTAGGAGTTCAAGCAAGCCTCATTATCTTTTTGAGCTTTTTAATGCATTTGTTCTTTTGTTCTGCCCAGGCAGGCATTTCATGGTGCTGGTAGCAGGGGTTAGAAGGGAACTGTTAATTAAGCAATTAGGTCTGGGGAGCAAAGATTCATTAAGGAGACCTTGAGGAGGCACAGAAGGTCTGGGTGTATACCTACAGAAGTCCAAGAGACAGACAGTTGATGCGTAGGAAAGCTGTAGGAATAGAGTTAGCTCCTGCTTGCCCAAAGCAGGATCCACAAGCGGAGCAAAGGCAGGATGGATGCAATAGCAGGCAGCCTTGGGAAGGCATAAAGCATTTTAGAAAGAACTATATTTAGCTAAAAGCTTTTTGAAAGACACTTAGTGAGATGCTTCTCACCCAGCTATAATGGCCTTTGTTAGGTGAATGTTCACCACTGAGGCTTTCATTTTAAGCTGCTCGTCAAAAAGAGAGGTCAACTGACCTATTTTAATGTATTGCTGAGTAGAGGGATGAATCGCTCAGAAGTGGATATTTGTGGTCAGATGAATTTATCAAATAATCAAATGAAGCCCACATTTACTCTCAGCTTTGGGAAGAAGAGATTCGTGAAGAGGAGCCCAGAGTAGGAAGTGTAGATGGCTATGGGTCAATTATATTTGTTTTAGTTGCTCCGATCTTATTAAAGCCTGTGTAAGGTAGTGCATGAATATGATGTTTGATGACAACAGAAAGTGTCAGATTCCCCATGTGTGCTGCACAGATGGTCCACAATAACTGCTGTTGTGTATTTGCTGTGTGTAGAGAGACCATTTGTACCACGCATTTGCAGGAGACTTGAAGACTTCCAGAAACATCAGCCTCATTGCACACATGGTGAAAAGTTGATCCTCACATAGCAGGAAACCTGTGATGAAGAAACTATTCAAGCTTGGTTCTTTGTTATCTGTAAATTGCAGGCAAATGTACACATTCCTCACATGCCACCATGCAGCTCTTCCAGAGAGCCAGCAGGACATATGTGGGGAAATCCAGATACTAGATAGCCCTTCCCTTAACGTCATTAGGAGAGAAATCCCTCAGAGGGATCAGTGAGCTAAACTACCATGACGGCAGACATTTGGTGTAGCAGAGCTGTAGACGGCTGTGTCATAGCAAGAAAAATACTTTGAGGGTTGATGTAATTCAGGTTCCTAACAAAGAACAAGCTGGAAAGTCAGATAGAAATCCTATATAAGACTGAAACTTTGTCTCCTATTTGTCCCAAAAGAATCATGTCTTTAGAAAGATCTGCAATTATCTTTGAATTTAAAAACCTTTTCTATTAATTAATCAAATTTTAGTGTCAAAATCTGGTTGCTTTTCCTCAGTTCAGCTGATATTTTGCATTAGTTCTGAGGAAAAAACCAAGGCACTACATTTTATATACTCTGCTACTATTTTAACTTCAGTGTTCAAAAGAAGGTCTATACTTTGCAAAATGACAGTTTCTTCTCATCTTTGACCTGCCTGTCACTGGTACAATGCACCAGATTTTCTGTTTTCTATAGTTTTGTGCAGTTTGAGTGGTGTATATAGTGGTAAATTAGTGTGAGGCTCCTGGACAGTCTAGACTTGTTCTTGTTTAAATTACACCCAAATCAGGTATTTTGGGCCATCGGGTCTTGTATGACACGCTAATGTATGACTGTAAGATATTAACTGGATCTCCTCTGAAATTTTACCCATTGTTTTTGGTCAACTACCAAAAGACTAAAGCTTTAAAACCAGTTTATTTGAGTCAAAGCAATGAAAGCCTGTTCAACCAAAAGCCAGTTGCACACTTAAGTGAATTTTGCTTATGCGTCTGACTAGCTTTAGAAATGAGAGGTAAAGGTATTCTCACTGACTAGCTAATGGATTGGGACACTCTTTCTGGACCTGAAAAGCCTGATTTTGATGTTTTCTTCAGGTTTAAGAACACTTCTTTTACTACCCCACTAGAGAATACAATATGGTATGGGAAGAAAACTGTTAAAGCAAAGTTAGGTTTTGCACAAAGTCCTTAAAGACTTATTTAAATAAGGTAAAAAAACTCTAGTTCAGTCAGGGAAGTATGTTTTGGCTTGCCTGAAGAAGAGGGAAAAGAAATTTAATTCCCTCCTTTTTTCTATGAATGGTTCTCAGAGCTCTGCCTATATCTTCTCTTACTGGAGTCTGCTAAAGTTGCCCTGATTGAAAATGAAATGTTATAATTTTGGCATGCCTTGTTCTTCATTGTGAAAACAGAGAACAAAATACTTTTATTTTGTTAAAAATGTTCATTTGATTTGAAAGGACCATAAATTTAGTAAGGAAACCAGAAAAAAGTGAATTATCCACTTAATCCTCTAACCAGAAAAAATGAAAGAAAAAAAACCTAAGAATTATTTTATGATGGAGATTCACAGATTTACACATAGGATTGTGGCAGCAGTAGCCTTTAATGGGACAGCCAAAGTGGGTCTTCACACTCCCATGGTTCTTTAAGGTTTCTCTTTAGCGTTTCTTGCTGCCGGTGTAACAAGAAGAAGCTGAAATTCAACTTGAAGTGTCCAAAGACAAGGGAAGGATTTTCATTTTTCCTTTTTTTTCTGTCTTTTTTTGTTTGTTTGCTTGTTGGTTGGTTGGTTTTTTTGAATGAGAGAGCAGCTGAAAACCTTGTATTGAGAAGAGATTGAAGAGTTGGTAGCCATGGGAACCAGGCTGATGCTGGAGTCTTTGTCTAATGGAATCAAACCTCTCAAAACTCCCAGAGACATCTTTATAAGAGCAGCAGCAGAAGAGATGACAACAGAAAGAACAGCCATTAATGCCCTGCCAGTAGAAACAGAGAAAGTTAGGATTTTTGTGGACTGCAACCACAATTTAAAAGGAAATCCATAGTATATGCAAGAAAAAAAAAATCCAGGAAAAAAAAACCAAAACGGCAAATGCAAACCCAAAACCTACAAAAGATACTGTGGAGCAGCTGTTTGAAACATGGGTTTGAATGTAGGAGGGAATGAGTCAGTCCTCAAATAAGCAAGATGTGCAGGTATTAAGTGCTACTTGCATGCATGTAGGATGAAATTGGGGACCCAGCTCAGAAAGCGGGGCTGGCAGCTTTTAACCCTCGCACTGAAAAGTGAACTGCATGGCATATTTTATCCCTGTGTTGTAGAAATGGAGATCATTTTTGAAATCCTGCGTGGCTCCTTTTCAGAAGAGTCAGCCTTCCCGAAACATGAATACAGTGGCACCACAGAAATGTCTGCCAATGACTAGAATGAAGACATTCCAAACAGCATGTTGTCCATCATTACAGCTAGATGAAAAATGGTTTCATAGCTGATAGGGGATAAGAGCATCTCTAGGCAGATGGGACTTGGCCAGGGAGCCTGCTCACAGGAGGCTGATCCAGAGCACCATCCTGTCCAGAGCAGAAGACACACACCAGGCACCTCTCCCCACATGCCAAAAGTCAACACTTTTCCTATAACAATAGACCACACTGGTGCCCAAAGCTACTCCTCACCTGGCAGCAAGCACAGATCAGGATCTTTAAAAATGTGAACATAAATCCAAATTTCCCTTCTAAAAGTCTAAGAGTGATCTGATCAGTGAAAAGGCTGAACCTCTGATCCTGCAGATCAAAGAGACTATCTCAGCTGCATAGAGCTGTGCTGACTCCTGTCCAGCATGCTCAGGGCATTGAGGAGCTCAGCTTTTTGGGCTCCTCTTTGACTGTGCAGTGAGAAAATCCCATTTTGCTAGCAGCCCATACGTTATGTAGTAGTTAAAATGCAGCAATAGGATACCTGGTGGAAAAAGATCTACATTTATAAGTGTGCTGCTCCATAAAACAGATTAAACCCTTGGGAGCTGCTAGCAATAGCCTAATAAGCATTCACCCAGCCAGACATAGTATGGGAACCAGGTTTTATTGATGATCAACAGGAAAGTTTCTGGGAAGTGACACAGAGCTATTGTCTCAAAGTCATATAATATCTTTTGAAAGAGTGGGAGCTTCTGATGTTTTAATGCAGTAATTTCTTGAGAGAGTATCTGGAAGGAGTAGTAAATATATGTAAAGGTGGCATTTGTTGGAGGCAGATATCCAAAAAGGGGGAATCTCTGGGAGGAAAAAGCTGGTTAAAATCCAAAAGTCTGAGCCAAACTGTTTCAGCTGCATTGACGACTCCTCTGTGAATTTGTTGAACAGTTATTGCACGATCAAGTCATGAAAATTTCCCTCTCTGAAGAATCAGTAAGTGTTTCTCATGAAATTGTGAACGTTTATTAATTAATATTGGAAATCCTGACTTGAAAATATTTAAAAGTGAAAAGGAGTTGCTTTTATCTATAAAGAAAAGTTCATTTTCTTTGTAAGCTTAAAATTTATGATGTCCATATAAATTCTACCCAATATTTTGAGTACTCCTCCTGTGCTGCCTGATACTTTAAGGCTATATATATATTCCGGTGCCAGATAAATATTATGTAATTTTTTTCTCCTTTTCTATATGCATTTGGTCCTTTCACTTGGTGTCAGCCACAAAGCAGTTAATCTTTGCGGTATTTTCACCATTACTAATGCTATAATAACTTGAAGTAGTACCTGGGAAAGATCACAGAGCCTTTTTTCCCATCAACAAACACTTTATGGCATATGTTTTTACATTTCCATATCCATTTATCCATATCTTTATTTCTGAGGAAGTCAGTATTCATTAACAAGAATACATTTTAAAATGTGTCATTATGGCAAAGCATTCTTTATGGGAGATAGAGAAGAAACTGCAATCATTTTCATATTCAGAGGTTACTATAAGATTACACATTTTTTTAACATACTCTTTATTTTACTTGAGAACTTCCATAAAAGCCTGCAGACTAATGTCTCAACCTGGAAAAGAGAGCTAAAAATACTTTTAAAACTGAAAAATCTGCTTAAATTATGCGTCTTGCAAAAAGTGTTCCTTTAAATGATTTCTTTTATATTCTGAATACAAAATGAATCTAATTAACCACTAAGCTATCTTACAGCACAAATAGAGTAGAATACTTATTTTTGTGCATAATTGCAAGTATATGAGGTGTGCAATTCCGGTATCTACAGTGATGTCACTCACAAGCCTGAGCAAAAGCATGTGTTTAACTCCTTCGCTGGATCAAGACTTTCAGAAAATTATTGTTGCAACACAGAAATTAAAGTCTCACTGATGGAGCTGAATTGTTGTGAGTTTAGCATGGGTGATAACACTTAAAGAAATCCTTTGTGGGACAACAACATGCAAACAGCAATCCATTTTCTTCTTGTTTTGAAATCTAATGAATAACTTTCTTTCCCTGAGATGCAAATATCAGACAGAAGTCAAAGACATTACTTCTGACTGATTCTGACTTCTATTCTGGTTTTATTTGTTGATTCCAATATGAAGTGGGATTTTTTATAATTTTGGAGGATTCAGGTGAAAAAAAGAAAGTCAACAAAAAATGAAGGAAAAATAAACTTGCTCAGAGAGAGAAGATCACTGGGGGGAAAGGGCATGAAGGGAAATCCTGGCAATATCTAGAGATGAGGAGAGAGAAACTACAGATGAGAGGTTAGCAGATAAAAGGTGCAAAGAGTCTTAAAAAGGAGGAGAAGGAAGCCTGAATTTTACAAGGAAGATATATGAGGACTCTGGTGAGTGAACCTGAGTGTTGGGTAAAGGTTATTTGAAATGATGGATGTTGGGTATGTTAAAGAAAGGCCAGCTAAAGAGAATAATTGGAAGTGGTTAATGCCGATTACGAGAGTATCACTGTTGGATTCTTTTTTATCACGTACCTACCAAAAAGGGGTGTTATTTTGAATGCTCCAGGGTAAGCAAAAAGATGTAGTGAAAGTCTCCAGGTGAGGAGGAGAACAAAGGGAAAAAGATCTAAGCTAATTCTGAGCTTTAGTATTGCTGAGAAAACGTGATAGAGAAATAGTGTAGGGGAGGCATTTTGAGAAGTGAGAGAAACTGTTTTATCACTGCTTGATTTTGAGAAGCAACAGGAGCTTCAAGAGAAAGATGTGGAGAAACACACATAGAAACAACATGCTCAGAGGCAAAAAAAAGGGTTTGGATTTGGGGGTCAGAAGTACTGAGGTGAGAAAGAGAATGAGAATAAGCCAGGCCACAGGCAAAGGGTGGTGAGCAATAAAGTTTGGGAATCAGAGGACAGTTCTTGGAAAATTTAGTTACTAAGTGATGACATCTGAAAGCAATGGAAGCATGTTTTTTTATGGGGTGGTGCTGCTGTCAAAATTTCAGTTCTACCTCTCCAGGATGAGTCCAGGAATGGAGAAAAAAGGAAGCAGCAGGATTTGGGGAAAGTTGGAGCCGAGAGAAATAAAGGCAGCAAATTATACCAGGATCAGATGTTACTCATTCTGAGTAATACAGAAGAATGAGGAAGAAAATGAGAGAACTGAAATGTGAGGCTGTTGCTATAAAATCTGAAACAGCCAGAAACACTCTTCAAGATGGACTGTTTCAAACTTTCTCCCAAAGAATTATACCCTCTGCAGGATAAGTGTGTGTTCATCTAAAATGGCGGCTTTTTGTTACGCATCTTGAATGTTATTTGACAGGTATTTAATGGGATGCATTGCAGGTCAGCCGCAGGTATAAAGCAAATGATGCATTTCTTTGCTTGAGGCCCTCATTATGCTCTGCAAACAATCAGAATGGAGATTTATTCTTCACTCACTGATTTCCTGCTCTCAGGGAAAGCATGAGGAGCGTATTAGAAAGAAAGTGCTAAGATAATGATTATCTGTTTCTCCAAGCCAAATTGATTTAGGTTTATCTAGGCCTCCTAGCAACAGCATTATTACTACAGAATTATTTCCTCCCAAATACTTTTACAAAAAGCAACACATTAATGTTTCAGATAGTATATTCATTAACTCTCACAGTTGGTCTATTGAAACAGGAACTTCCAATGAAATACGTAAGTATGGAGCTAGTACGTTTTCAGTTTGGTATGCTGATTTTGCTTGGGTTTTTTTACAGTATTTAACAGTGAATGGTTAATGATGTTCAATATACAATACACTTACTCCATAAATGAGAAAAAATAATTCCTGTTAACACATATTTTTCTGCATTATTAGCATATTTCAGTTTTTATCTAGCTGTAGATATGAATCATTATACATACATGCATCACTCTCGTTTACTTACAAACCAGCTATGCTGCTATACTGCATACCATGTTGGAAGTAAACATATATATGAAGATTTTATTCGGCTTTATAATAATTGCAGTTTCTGTTGTTTACAACACTATGGAATTCAAATTTCTTATAATTTCCCAGGAGAATTATGGTACATTATAAGTGAAGTAATCTCATAAATATGTATTTTTTGTTTCATGATAAAATTTTCAGAAGTTGTCAATGGTACTTAGACTCATACCTCCTAATAAACACTTTTTTTTTTTTCATCCTCAGGAAGAAATTCTATTACACAGTCTCATTTTAAAAAGTAGCTTAAGCACCAAGAAGTCAATGAGACCTGGGCTTACAGTGCAGTTTCTGAAAGAGTATTTCTTCAAGCTTTGAAAGACAAAAGAAGATGAGTATTTTCACTGCTGGTATGCAGACCATTACCTATAATTTAATGAAGAAAAGATACAGAAAGGAGCAGTTATTTTTAACTGGTGCCGCAGCTGGAGAACCAATTGCAACCTTTTTTGGCTGAGCAGGCTCCCCTGGATCCACAAAACACATCTGAGTCATGGAGGGGTCAAGAAATCTCTTGAGGACTGGGCTCACCCATAGCACTGAATTGGAAACCCATGTGATGCTTGTACATCCTTTCATTCTTGGGATGTCACCCTCTGGTTTGACCAAAGCAACTAAAATTTGGTGTCTACAGAACAAAGAGTAAATACAGTATGAACTCTGATTGTGTGAGTTGCGCCCAGCCAGCTCTCTGGCTAGCTGGGTGATGCAGTTCTGTGCCCACCATATTGCTATGGGTTGCCTGAACACATTGGAATACTGGAAATGTATGTCCAAAGTTACTTATAAGAGATATATTAATACAAATTAAAAAATATGTCAATCATATGAAATATAAATAAGGGTTTTTTTTGTTGTTTTTCTAAAAGAAATCTATATATCCATATAGCAACATTACAGAAATTGGAAGGTTTTGGACAATAATTTTTTTTTTCAAAGATTTTTAGGGCTTGTAGTTTATTCCCTGTTTTCTGACTGCAAGAGGCTGGTGATTATATGTGAATGCTGCATCTGGTCCACAATGAGGTCTATACCTGAGCTTTGTAACTTAACCCAAAACTTGACAAAAGGTTTTTGGTTTGTTTTGCTTATTTTTTTAACAGGGTGTCAAGGCTGACACAGAAGGCACAAAACACTGTAGTATTGAAATGTTGATTCATTTTTGCTCAATAAAAGGAATTCTTAAAGCACCAACAAGTATTTGGGGTCTACTCAGTATCCAACCTAATATTATATGTTTCATGCTTCTCAAAATTCCACTGGGTACTAAATGCAATACACTTGACATTTGTACTGAATTTTCCTGCCTGGTATATTTAAATTTCTTTAAGCAAAACAAAGTAGATATTGCCACAAATTAACCTCAAATCTAATAAAAAGGAAAGAACAGAATATGTTGATCACACATCCATAATTTTGTGAGCAAAAACCTAAGCCATCCCTTGCTGGTATAATGATCCTGCACATCAAGGCACAGTGTGAGGGGAACAGCATGGTACTTGCAAAGCTCACACATGAAATCCCAAAAGTTTTTGAAGTGCTGGAGATTTTAGGAGATCTGAGATCTCTTTCTGCCATAAAACAGCTGTTTTCCACGGAGACTTTTATTACTTAAGGAATTAAGTTTGTTTCTGCATTATTGAAAATACATATTATATCATACAGCAAACAAATAATGATTCATTATGGATTCAGGAGGATTAGCAACATAGGTTTGTCACTTTCTTTTATGAATAAAACATAGAATCATAGAATAGTTAGGGTTGGAAAGGACCTTAAGATCATCTAGTTCCAACACTCCTGCCATGCCCACTAAACCACACCACCTAAGGCTATGTCCAACCCGTCCTTGAACACCACCAGCAATGGAGCATTCACAACTTCCCTGGGCAACTCATCCAAGCGCCTCACCACCCTTAACAGTAAAGAATTTCTTCCTCAGGTCCAATCTAAACTTTCCCTGTTTAAGTTTGAACCTGTTATCCCTTGTCCTATCACTACAGTCCCTCATGAACAGTGCCTCCCCAGCATCCCTATAGGTCCCCTTCAAATACTGGAAGGCTGCTATGAGGTCTCCACACAGCCTTCTCTTCTCCAGGCTGAACAGCCCCAACTTTC
>JASSUY010011635.1:3490-13731 GCA_032466535.1 Forpus xanthops | reverse complement strand
GCACTGCCAGGGATGGGGCAGCCACAGCTTCTCTGGGCATCCTGTGCCAGCGCCTCAGCACCCTCACAGGGAAGAGCATCTGCCTAAGAGCTCATCTCAGTCTCCCTTATGGCAGGTTAAAGACATTCCCATTTTCCTGTCCCTATATCCCCTTGTCCAAAGCCCCTCTCCAGGTTTCCTGTAGCCCCTTCAGGCACTGGAGCTGCTCTAAGGTCTTCCCAGACAATTAAAAGTTCTGCTTGAAAACTGGGATACTTCTATTACAGGAAAGTCAGACCAGAATCTTGGAGCTTAACTGAACAATGTGCAACTGCTTCTTTTGTCCCTGAGCACAAGCAACAACATGTTAATTTCCTGCCCTCAGATGAAGATGTTTATTGTTTATAATATGATAACCCTCTTAAAGGAGGTACCACAGTGCAGCATTCACTTATCTATGGTTAACTATTTAACACCACTTATATTGGTTGATTGCCTTATACTACCTGTTCTTTATAAGTTGGACTCCCATATTTATGCTGTGGGAATTAGAATTAGATTATTATGGTTTCTTATCAACATTTAAGAAGCTTTCAGCAGGTATTGATTATTGCTATACATATAGAAAAGCACAGATGAAGGTGACTTATCTGTGATTTGCATGGCATAGATTGTTTGAACTGATGCTGTGTTTTATAACTCTAAAGTTGCAGCTAATGAATTCATGTAGTTTCCAGAGCTCAATGCACTTAAGGGCCTGGGGGTGTGAAGTTAAGGTGGTGTGTATCCTATAACTATGCCATCTATACAAATTCACATTTCCAAATGCAATTGCAAGCCAAAGACTCAACCTGATAAATGTTGTTTGGGAATTTGTGCAGTTTGGCTAACGTAATAACTAGCATCAAATTCCCATTTCTGCTTCTTTCCCCTTAACAGGGAAGCAGAAGGAAGATCCTTAAAAAAGGGATAAGTTGTGATGAAATGTGGACCCAGCCACTCCAGGAGAAACAAGACAATCAGGTAACCTCGTTGGTGGTAGGCACTGATTGTGTAAGGAACCAGTCCAGCTACAAAATAGAGGTCCTCCCTTTTAATCTTGATAATGGTCCCTAAGTGACAGAATAAATCATATTGCTTTGCTCCCCCTCCTTTCCCTCAAATAAAAAGGACTAAATTCTTCTCACAGAGTGAGTGGGTGTCTAGGATTTTGTAAGACAATTCTAAGTGTGCAATGCACCGATTCTCGATCAAGACTGGTTGAATAACTTGACCTTGATTTTAATATTCTATCTATTTATCTCCTGTGGGGAAAATAAAGAAGAACCATGTGGACTCATTACTAAAGGTGAGGGGTGGGGAATGCACACTGGTAATTGTAAGATAATTGTAAGAGGGTAATTCTGCAAAAGCATATTTTAATTGTTGGATTTTCTATTTCAGTGCAGCTCAGGCTCTTTCTGAAATATAACTCATTTAAAAGAGGAAAGAAAGGACAGTGATAAGAGCTGAAAGTAAGATTCCTTGAAGAACTTTTATTTCATGTATGAAAGAGATGAAGAGGCAAGCTTGTCGCTTAGCGATGGAAGGCTGGTCACACTAGCAAATAGAAGGAATGAAATCTGAGTAGAACTCAAATGCTTTGGGCTTCTTTGCATCTTAAACTTGTGCTGCCTCCAGCATTGACTGTTTAGAAAAAGAACATTACAACCCTAACACTGAAGGATTCATTAAATAAGATTCATCTTGCCTAACTTTATAAAGCGAAGCATCTAGTCTAATCTAGTGTCTAGGTTCTCAATGAGGCAAGGTAGCCATCTCCAGGTATAATTCATGCTGTCCACTTTTCTCAAATTATTATATAAATCATTGAGGTTAGGCAGTTTTAAATTAAAGCTAAGTGAATGAATTAAGTCACTGTATTTATCATCTGAACTATTTTGACCCTCCCACAATCCCCCTCTGAGACAGAGATATGCCATGGAGCACTTTCTGTATCCATACCACCATACAGCACAACCCTTAAATCTGTAGCTGATGAAGAGGTTAGTTTGTTAAAGGAAATTATCTACTTGAAACAAAGATGAGATAAAAATATCCATGTTTACCTATTACCATGGTTAAGTCTTCCTTTTTTGTTGTGGTTTTATACTCACAGTTTCCCATTCTTCATTTTTAGGTCATTCTGTTTCTGTCTTAGTCACAAACAGAGCAAAGGAAGCTGCTCAAATTAAAAATACTTTTTAATACAGTCTTCATATTCCATGTCCTGTACATATTGCTTGAGCAGCCTTTACTGTAAGCAAATACTAATATGCCTTTTTAAAATCTGTATTTGCAGTGCTGTCATATTGGCTATATTAGCCCAGGAAAATGTCATATAGCTGTACTGTTTCCAATGCCTGAATTATCTGGAAGAGTCAAGCCATATCAGCTCAGCTGCACTCAGGAGAGCTCATTCTTAGAATCACAGAATAGTTAGGGTTGGAGAGGACCTTAATAACATCCAGTTCCAACCCCCTACTATGGGCAGGAACACCTTCCACGAAACCATGCCACCCAAGACTATGTCCAACCTGGCCTTGAACACTGCCAACGATAGAGCATTCACAGCTTCCCTGGGCAACCTATTCCAGTGCCTCACCACCCGCACAGTAAACAATTTCTTCCTCATATCCTATCTAAACTTCCCCTGTTTAAGCTTGAACCCATTACTCCTTGTCATCTCAGTACAGTCCCTCATGAAGAGACCCTCCCCAGCATCCCTATAGGCCCCCTTCAGATATTGGAAGGCTGCTATGAGGTCTCCATGCAGCCTTCTCTTCTCCAGGCTCAACAGCCCCAACTCTCTCAGCCTATCCTCATAAGGGAGGTGCTCCAGTCCCCTGATCATCCTCGTGGCCCTCCTCTTGCCTTGTCCATTTAGAATGTCTAGAGTGTGTATTTGTGGGCACTGAGATCTCTGTCAATATGGAGGATCTGGCTTCAATGACTGTCATGGGTCACTTCCAACCTGAGATATTCTATGGTTTTAATATGATCTGGCTGGAATCACATGAGAATTCAAAGGCTGAGAAAGAATACAGTAAATTTTCAAAATCTGGAATAAAATCCCAAGTGCTGTTTTTACAAACAATATCTTGAATGGGACAGTGCCACTGTCTAATAAGCACCTACAAGCAACAAGGTGGGGAAAAAGCCATGGGAGAGTAATGATGTCTACAAGCCAATGCTGATTGTGCACCTCCGAAAGAGAAAAAAACAAGCTTACATCCATCAAGGAATTATCAGTAGTGAAAGATTAAATTAGGTGCACAAGACTGGATAAATCTCTTCTAGATGATGGTGCAATATGTTGGTTGCCCCTTCCAGAAAGATTAATTCAAACTTAAAGAGGAAAAGCTACTTGGTAGAACAGAGAAATGCTGTATTGATTGCATGATAAGAAGCTAAAAGAAACTTTTAACAAATTTTCAGGTGACTTTTCCAATATTTTTCTCCAAATGAAAAGTCAAGGACCACCATAAATGAAACACATATATGTATGTATTTAGATTTGGTAGAACGATACAATTTTGAGCTGTTCTTTGTAGGAGCTTAGTAGATGTGAAGAAATACTATTTTTATACTTGCTGATGTAGTGCTTAGAGAGATGAAATACTTTTCATGAGATCCAGTTAAAGAAACACAAGTTATGCCCTTATTATTATAGAAGTAACTTCTTAGGAAGATAATTTATAGTGTTGTGCAATGTGTTTTCACCTACTACTGATGTGACTTGTCGTCACCTGTTGACATACGTTAGATGGGAAGGCTGGGTCGATCTTTATCTTAGGAGGCAAGTTGTAATAACCAGTTTTCTCCAAATGCTAGCATAGACAAAGCTTTCTACAAATGGTATCTGTGAGTCTATGCACAGTGTGGGCACAGTCTACAAGCTCCATGTGCAGGAAATCACTGCTGGCTTACTAGCATTGTGTTGCTTCATCTCTTGGAATTAAGAGTTCCTGTCCTGTGTAGGAAAAAGAGGAAGCATATATAGAATATATACAAATATTATATATATGCAGTGGCATATGCAGAGGGAATCATAGAATCACAGAATGGGAGGGTTGGAAAGGTCCCTAAGATCATCTAATTCCAGCCCCCCTGCTCCTCTCTTTGCCTTCCTTCCCAGGATAATACATGCAGTTGCTGTGGCCATTGACACAAGTTCCTCTCCAGATTTATTTAAGAACATAAGGTTTATTTCCAACCCAAATGATGATGATACGATCTGATTTCAGGCTTTCTGCACTTCCACACCCTCGCTACTGGTGTGTTGGCAACATGATGACTACCCTTACCAGGTCTCTCTGCTGACTTCCCATTCCCAGTGAGAGCCATGTTTCACCTTCTATATCATATAACTTGAGATTGGTTGTGTTCCTTTCCTTTCATAACTCCAATGCCTTTTGTTGCTTTTACTAAACCTATTTAGAGTTGCTAGGGTGCTGCTTTGGCCTTCTCCAAGTACTATCTTCATCAGAACAGCACTCTGAAGGTGAGGAAAGGAAGTAATAATGATTATGACATATTTCTGCAAACCAAAGATTAGGAAATTAAGATTTATGCAATATTAATCCGTGTATCCCCCACAGATTGGCAATGTGAAGTGGAGATCAGCCAAGAATATTCCACGTACACCTAATATAAGCAGTTAATGAACTGGATGGTGAGAGGTCAGTTTAGCAGCACAGTGGTACAGGATTACCTGAAAGGGCCAAGAACTAAGGGATTTCAATTTCTCTCTGACCCTTTTGTGTACAGAGAACAGTGTTCTATGTAAACTCTCAAATACTCAGCCACAACTCATATCTGTGCTGGCTTGAAGATTAAATCAAGCATTAGGAAATAGGGGTTTTCTTGCTGTGAACATTACCCAAAGTAAAGCAGTTGTTATTTGATCTACACATTTGATGGTAGGGAGTTGAATATATAGTGCCAGAATCCTAGCCAAGAGACTAAAGAGGACCCACATTTTGAGGCAGTGAATAGTTTGAGACAGTGCAGTAAGGAGGGGCTACAAGAAACCTGGAGAGGGGCTTTGAACAATGGGCTGTAGGGACAGACCAAGGGGAATGGCTTTAACCTGCAAGAGGGGAGATTGTAATGAGCTCTTCGGCAGAAGCTGTTCCTTGTGAGGGTGCTGAGCGCTGGCACAGGGTGCCCAGAGAAGCTGTGGCTGCTCCATCCCTGCAGTGCTCAAGGCCAGGTTGGACACAGGGGCTTGGACCAAGCTGCTTTATGGAAGGCGTCCTTGTCCATGGCAGGGGGTTGGAGCTGGAGGAGCTGTAAGGTCCCTTCCAACCCCAACCAGTCTGGGATTATATGATGATCTGTATGGTCTGAGCACTAACTGAATCGTACACCAGCAGTGTATATCTCATTGTGCTGGCCAGGGAGAGTCTAACTGGTATCTTAATGTAGACAGTTAACTAAAGTTAGGCAGTTAAAGTATAAAGTATATACATAAAGTTAAGTTTAATGAGTCTAAACCTGTAGGGAAAGTAGACCCTATAGGAAAAATATAGATAAATACTGGAATTCTAAAGTAACATAAGAGAGTGTGTATGCAGGGGGAGAGGGAAGAGGAGAGGGGCTGGTGGATTAGGACATCATTCAAATACAGTAAAGATCTAGTTACAAACTTACGTCTGTTTTCAATCCTTCACATGGCTGAGTTTGAATCGCTTTAACTGCTTCCTGATTTTCAGGTGTTTGGGTTTGCAGAACAGCTACTCTCTAAATGGAACAGGATAACAGGAGGGAATGTTGTTCTAATAAGTGATGTTTCCTGTGGGAGTGATTATGCACTTAATTTTGTGTGTAGATTTTATGAAGAGGTGGTATGTGATTCTTTTTGGTGTCTTTCCTTTCTGTTCTCTGTTGTAATAACAAGTTAACTGCTGTCATGCATTGTAAAGTTTGAGATGTGAGTAACAAGGCTGACGAGAGAAAGAACTTCCCCTTCAATGTTACAAAATCTCTTCTATTATGCAGCATTTTTAAGCATGTAAGTACAGACATCTCCATAGCTTTTGTAACCAGCATCTTTCTCAGCTTATCTTCCATTTACCCTATTAACAGTACTAGAAACTATTCCATATTAACTTACTCAAGGAAGCAGAGTGTTAGGTGAAGGCCTCTTTTCTTCACTGGGTTTCCTGAGTTGAAGAGAAACTTGACTGACTGGGTTTGACTGTGTTATCCTTCCCCACTTGCATCATGTAGTAATAGCTCCCACAAACTACCATGCAACAAATACACACTCTTTGTATATTTTATTCAAGTTCCCTTTCCTATTCTTGTGATACAGTATTTATAGCTTGGCTCAACTGACTTTCAAATATGTTTTGTGTTTCCATGGGTCTGAGAAGCTCCTCCTTCATCTTGACTTTCTTACCTGCCTTGTTCAGACACGCAGACACCACATATTTAGTGCCTCTTCAGCACTGAATTTGTAGCATGGAACTTCTGGTCTGACTTAGAATCATAGAATCATAGAATAGTTAGGGTTGGAAAGGACCTTAAGATCATTCATTTCCAATCCCCCTGCAATGGGCAGGGACACATTGCACTAAACTCTGCCACCCAAATCTATGTCTAACCCGGCCTTGAACACTGCCAGTGATGGAGCATTCACAACTTCTGGTCCTTTGGTGCTTTGAAAAGCAAGTTTGGATGAAGTAAATGGGAATAATGCAAGTTTTATTATGAGTTTGAGTGTTGAAAGTGAGGAAAAGTTAGTGAATGTTTCCATATGTTTCCATAATTTCTTCAAGAGGTTAAGGCATCTACCCCATGATTGCAGCTACAGTTATCATCCAAACAGGGCACAATCAGCTGTACTAGCCAGAAAGGGTATAACATGGTAAGGCAGAATAGAGATTATATCACCTTTTCTATTCAGCAAGTCTGTGCTGCAGATCTTGAGTCATCCGCTGGTGCTTTTTGGGGAACAGCAGATACAATCTGCTCTTGTGAAAGAACATGTTATATCATGAGAAGATGCAAGGACACCATTCTGTCGATGCCACCATTCCATTCATCCTGTAAAAGCTTTTATCTGTGTTTCAGAATAGATACCTCATGCAAACACAGCAGCCATAACACAACTGCTTATGTGACCATCCTGAGCAGTGTGCAGCAGTGCTGCATAAGAGAGCTTACAGAAGGGATGCAATGGTGTTCTCCCTATGAGTTCCCAGCTTTTCCACAAATTCCTTGTCTCTTTCTTGACCTCCACTACATTAGCTGACTTAATCTTCTAGAAATCAGTGCAAAGCAACGTGAACAGAAATGATCTTTGCTGTCCCATTGCCAAAAGAACCTGTCAACACGGTGCTAGGTAACTAGTAGAGCACACCCAAATACTAGGGAACACCTGGAAAGAGTATGGTTAACATCAGCTCTCTGCTACATCAGCTGCTCCACTAAAACACCATTTGTCAAAGTCTTGCTCACCTGAGTCTTTTCTATGCTCAGGAACATGAACAAAGTGCAATGAAGGATTCCTAAAGGTTTACTAGAGGTCCGCACCAGCATCGCTATTGTTTCAACAATGCGACTTTGCTGTGTGGCTCTGGAGGAAGCGTTTGGATTGAGCTACAGGCTACTGGGGATGTCTTCCTTAGAACATATCTTCAGTTCCTAACCAAAAAGGGAGAGTTGATGGTCATCAAGTAGCCCCAAGAAGCTACAAGAGTTGTGGCGCTTTTAACTGGAGAGGGATATGGATTAATGTGCTCATGATTCATTTCTTCTCCACACGGTGTGCCGCCCCTAAGGCTTTTTGCAGTGGTTTTGTAATCAACTTTTGAGAGAGCTATGAAGAGTTTTAGAGATGTTCTGTGGTACTTTTACACAAGTGCATTGCTGTTTAAGTCCTTTTGTCAACCAGTGAAAATGATGGGGCATTCACAATTTCTGTTAGCAATGATGCTGCTGGTACTAAACTGGGAAGTGCTGTTGACTTTCTCAAGGGACAAGAGGCTTTGCAGTGGGATCTAGATAGATTGGAGCATTGAGTGATAATCAGTGGCATGGATTTTAACCGGAATGCCTTCAGAGGAGAGCAATAAAGCTGGAAAAAAGGCAGGAGACACTCCCATGAGGGCTGTCTTTGAGTTTGTCTGGTTTGGAGAAAAGGAGGATGAGGGGTGACCTAATCACTCTTGACAGCTTTCTAAGGAGGGGAATTGGAAAGGGAGGTACTGATCTTCCCTCCCTGGGATCCAGGGACAGAACACGTGGGAATGGTTCAAAGCTATAACAGGGAAAGGCTAGACTGGGCATTAGGAATCATGTCTTTACCAAGATGGTGGTAACATACTGGAACAGGCCTCCTAGAGATACCCCAAGCCTGACAGCATTTAAGAGGCCTTTGGTGCCTTAATGCTCTTAATAACATGCTTTTACTTTTGGTCAGCCCTGAAGTGAACAGGCATTTGGGCTGGGTGGTAGCTGAAGGTCCCTTCCAATTCAACTCAAATATTCTAGTTTAGCCTAATCTAGTCTAGTCTATCCTAGCCTACTCTATCCTGCTCCATTCCATTCCATCCCATTCTACCCCACCACCATGAGAAAGTCCCTTCTTGTACAAATACGAAGGTGTTGACTTCCCCATGTCTTTGGTGTCATTCATCTAGCTAATGTTTCTCTGGTACTCAAGAATCTGCCACATTCATGGCATGCAGAAAGGAAACTAAGAGAGTTCCTTTGAAAGTCAGCAAATCTATTAACCACCTAGGAGATGATCAGTTTGGAAAAAGGTTGATTTTAACCTGCATACAGGATCCTTCTATGATGGGGCTGCAGAACTGATGAACAGGGGTAGAGCAGTTGATGTCATCTACCTGTACTTGTGCAAAGTGTTTGACACTGTCTCACATGACATCCTTGTCTCTAAGTTGGAGAGACATCAATTTGATAGGTGGACCACTCGGTGGATAATAACTGGCTGGATGGCCGCACGCAAGGAGTTGTGCTCAGTGGCTCAATGTCCAGCTGGACACCAGTAATGAGTGGTGTCCCTCAGGGATGGGAGTTTAACCAGTCTTGTTCAATATCTTTGTCAGTGACATGGACAGTGGGATTGAGTGCTGTCATGTGTTCAGCAGCAGCAATCATTTCTCTCTTTTTCATAGTAGCTGGTGTAACGCTGTGGTTTTGGTTTTCGGCTTGAGAACAACACTGATAACAGCAGTGTTTATAGTTATGGCTTAGAATGTTTAGGCTGGCCAAGGACTTTCTGAGCCTCATGCTCTGCCAGGGAGGAGAGGATGCAGGGAGGAAGCCAGGAGGAAGGAGAGACAGGGCACCTGACCCAAACTGACCAACAAGGTATTCCATACCACAGCACGGCATGCCCAGGATGTGAAACGAGGAGCAGAGACCCAGAAGGGTGGGGAGGGTGTGCATGGCATGGTCAGACTTGATATGAGGGGATGGGGGGGGTGTACTGCTTGGTCGAGCTGTGTGGAAATTAGTTGGTGAGCTGTTGTATTCTTTCCTTGTATTTGCCTTGTCATCATTATTATTATTGGTGGTAGCAGTAGTGATTTGTGTTATACCTCAGTTACTGAACTGTTCTTATCTCAACCTGTGGGAGTTGCATTCTTTTGATTCTCCTCCCCATCCTCCCTGACTGGGGAAGAAGGAGGGGGGAGTGAGTGAGAGAGCAAAACTGCATGGCATGAGGGCCTTAAACCACAAGTGCACCCTCAGCAAATTTGCTGATGACACCAAGCTCTGTGGTTCACTTGACACTTTGGAGGGAAGGAATACCATCCAGAGGGACCTTGACATGCTTGTGAGGTGGGCTGATGCCAACCAGATGTAGTTTAACCATGACAAGTGCAAGGTCCTACACCTGGGCAATCCCAGCACGGCTACAGGCTGGGAGAGATGAGATTCGGAGCAGCCCTGCAGAGAAGGACTTGGGGGTGTTGGTTGAAGAGAGAATGAACATGAGCCAGCACTGTGCTCTTGCAGCCCAGAAAGCCAACCGTATCCTGGGTTGCATCAAAAGGAGAGTGACCAGCAGGTTGAGCAAGGTGATCCTGCCCCTCTACTCTGCTCTTGTGAGACCTCACTTGGAGCACTGTGTGCAGTTCTGGGGTCCTCAACATAAAAAGGACATGCAACTGTTGGAACAAGTCCAGAGGAGACCACAAGGATGATCAGGGGACTGGAGCACCTCCCCTATGAAGATAGGATGA
>JASSUY010011634.1:0-84573 GCA_032466535.1 Forpus xanthops | reverse complement strand
GCAGGGGGGTTGGAACTAGATGATCTTAATGTCCTTTCCAACCCTAACTATTCTATGATTCTATATAAGACAGTCTTATACTCAGAATGAGTTTGTGTTTGCTACCAATAAGCAAAATGCCTATTGTGCATTTCGGATTTTTTCCTGATAGATAAATACAAGGCAATTACAGGCTTCAGCCAAACCACACTCTAGCACACTGCTATTTTTCAGCTGACGAACCTTTATATGAACTGAAGGTGGCTTCCCCAACTGAAAGTTAGTGTGTAACACTTGGGCAGCAAGACACTCCACTGTCTGTATTAATGGACCACTGGTATGTGCATCATGCAAGTTGTGTGACATAAGAACAACTGTCTGAGCACCAGCAGCCTGAACCACTGACCATTAACATGGCCCCTGCAGGCCTCGCTGCAACTTACCTTCATATGTGAAGAAAACCCCAATTGTACTTGGTTATTATGTTGGTTAGGACACAGTTATGCACCATCTAGCTATGACACAAATATGGAAATTGCTGGGTTTCTTGTTTGTCAAAATCCCCTGGGAACCATCAAAAAAATCACAATGGCAAGATGACCAAGGTGATCAGCTTTTAGGAGATTAAGCACCTTGAGTAACTCAAGTTGCTTAATGTGAAATTTCACCTAACACAGCAGTGTCTACAAATTGCAAATTCTGATTTTTACTTGCATCAACTTGCACCACTTTTTAAAAAAGTGATACACACTCATGTGTCAAAGCACGACCACCTTGGAAGAGATTAACTGCTTCAAGTCTTACAAGCCTCCTCAGCTAAACCAAAGGCAAATTGGGATGAGAAGTCTCCACTGTCACTAGCAGGATTAACAGCTGCCCCACATCACTACACCATGCTGCACAGAGTTAGCCCCCATCTCTAGAAGTGACAGGCTAACCCACCCACAACCATTATAGGGAGGCAAAAATAAATCAGTACATAATGATTCTGCAGCCCTTCACTCTTCCCATTCTTGTCCTCTCTCCAGTATACTTCTGCTTACAGAAAACACCCACCAGTGTTTCAAGGCATTAATATTACTCCATGTATCCCTGCAGCTGAGTCTTTTCCCAAGCCAGGCAATGATCCAGCAGCAAGTGCCCAGTCAGTAGTGTCAGGTCATTTTAATTCCTCTTCACATCTCCATAGTCTACAGGGCATAGCTGTTTCTAGATGTAATCATGTATACTGCATTGGCATCTCGGAGCCTGCTGAAGTCAGTTCTGTCTTAAGGCTCTCTTCAAGAATCATTAGATAACATTTTCTCAAATTAGATGAAATATATCAAGTTGAAAAAATACTAACAACCAGAATTTTGTCTGAAGCAACTCAGGCACACACAGGCATTTAGCAGAAGAGGTGAAGAGAACAGAGAGAGCATGAGTGAGTGCAAGCGTGCGCTACTGCACCGTGGACAAAAAAGTACCTGTTATATCATCCCATATGCTACCACTGTTCTAGGAATAATAGAGAAAATGGTTTTCAAATAAGCAACATAAGTGTTTTAAACAAATATTGGCAGAACTGGCTTATAAGTTATTCCAGAAAAGAATTAGAACTTCAACTAATTTTTTAAGCAGAGACAATGCAGAAGGACAAAACAAGCAGCGCTGGATGCATATTTTTGCTGTTACTGAACTGGTGATGCCCTCTAAGAACAGCTTGTTATATGACCATTATTAAAACGTCTCAATTCCTGTAAAGTACAGACCAAGGGCCAAATCTCTTCCCTGGCTTCAGAGCTCAGCATTATACTCAGAGTTTTTGAGTGCAATCTCTATCAGCAACAACAAACTACCTTTATACAATCCAGGTAATTACAGGTTCAGGTCAAGGACTCCAGACCATATTGATTACATCTCTCTGCAGCAAGGACCCTCCAGCACTGGCCGGCTCCTCTCAAGCACAGCAGCTCAAGTATCCATGACGCCAGGACTCCCTGGGCCTTACCAGTGCCCGTAACGGGAAACCGGCAACCACTCAGGCCTGTCAGTTATTGCCTGTGGCAGTAAGGACAGCCTGGGAATTCATAATGTTGGTGACTTCATCTGCCAGCTGCATTCACACATCTTTACTACCTGAATAACTGATCTCCACTACTCCAAGGCAGCACTTTTTGGTGTACAGCGTTTGGGAACAAATATTTGATCATGCATACAACAGAAAAGAGCTCAGATGGTTTAAGGTGTGACAGCAAAAGTGTTTATTAAATTCCAAGTGAGAGCAATGCTGGACAGTAAAAACTTGTCCCGTGGTCCCTATCTCACAGGTGTGGTGATGAACAATAAAAGCCTTCACAGGCAGAGAGGAGAGAGGGAGGGAGGCAAACTCTCCACCACAAAACCTAAGTTCATTTTTCTGTTCACCAAACCCTCTGCAAGCAACAAGCTGTGTCCAGGACCAACCATTTGCACAAAGAGGAAGGGAAGTGCTAAATTACCAGCCAATTTTAAGTGGGCATTGACTGAAGTAACCAGAAGAGAGCTTAATATTGTCAGAGTTTCATATAACACTAATAGCCAATCTTTATTAAAAAATGATGTTTGCATCCTTAAGCAGCAAAGCTCATGCCAGGTTTCAGAGTACATAAAGGTTCTCCCCACCCCCACACATAATCAAAGAAGAAAAAAAATGCTCAAGATCTTTTTCTTTTATGATTTTATATTATTAAATTAATATTATTTACTAAAATCCTCCCCCCACCCTAAATCCTGCATTTGTCCTAAGCAAGAAAGAAACATCTCCAAGCAGGAAAGGAAAAGGTTCATGCAAAACAGATCAGACCTCTTCATCAGCATTCTCCTACTCTGCTATCAATGCAACAAAATCATTACTTGAATGATGAAGAAGTGTCAAAACCCTCTTTGTATGAGGGAATAAACAAGGCTTTTCATAAACACACACACAGGCTCACACATTTTTTATCTGAGCAGGACTGAATTAACAGCTCTGACTGAACACACCTGAGTACTGGCAGCCTTCACCACATTTGCTCCAGTTTAAGGAAACACTTGCCCTTTTACAGACTCACTGCAGCTGTGCGATCACATTCACTGGGATCAGAAACTGCTGTGAAATCCCTTCTCTAGAGGTTTTCCATTTCTGAAAAGTCCAAAGCTGTTGTCCCATACAAACATCCAAACCCTCGCACACCCTTCAATTTCTACATTATTTATTACTAGTAGAGTTCTACCAGGTGTGATTTTTCAGGTATGTAACATATCTGACATGCAGAAAATCACAGGTCACAGTATCAAAAATGTGCCTGGAAATGCTTGTCCAGTTAATCCTTGTATTTTCTAGGTGAGTCTCCATATTTCTGTAGCTACCCCTCAGCTAGCTGGAAATTTTATCTAAGGCTCATCACATCAAACAAAGGGACAGTATTCAATGCATACAGGTAATGTAAAGTGTTCTGAAAAAGAGCCAAATCATTCAGGAACAAACACTCCTTTTGTTTAGATTTCTATCTCAGGGTTGGTTGGTTTGGTTGTGTAGCAGCATCTCCTGCAGACAAGGCACTTGTAAGGTTTCTCTTTCATCTCTGGTGTCTAATAAAGTCTTAAACATAACCTGACTTACTAAGACCCCACAGTCGTTAAACCCAACACAACGAGCCAGTAGGCTCAGCACTTCTTCAGGAAGGACAGACACGCCTGTGTCAAGCACATACGCTCGCTTGCTACACACACCGTGCACTTACTATATGTATAGTTATGGTTCTTTTACTGCTTCATGCTTTATAAAGGTTTAAACTCAGTGTTGTCCCTTTAACATTTCTAACTGTCAATCTGGAATAGCATCTGGAATTCCAGTGCATTTAATCCTTCAGGGTACATTCTATGATGCATATGACTAAAATGCGTGCATTGAGGGACAAATATCCAGTTGCTTTAGGTGACTATATTTTGCAAACTTCTCTGAAAGATTTCATTTAAAAACAAAAACAAGAAACCAAAGACACACATGACCCCCCCCCAAAAAAAAAAAAAAAAAACCAAAAAAACCAACCAACCCAGGGTCTAATATCTTAGGAGAATTTTAAGTTGAGATAATCATAATGAAATATGCTTATTTCCTAGTAAGCCTTATAGATGTGACTATTCACCTTAAAAATGCCATTGCAAAGTTTCATTATTAATAGTAGCATGAAAGTGTTTTGTACTTTTTGAATGTAGAGTTTTGCAAATGATCTTGTGAGGGAATATTGACATTAGTGTAGCACAGTTCTACAGACATGTGAAAATCACAATTAAAACACCTACACAAAATTCTTGTTGAATGCAACAACAGAGATGTCACCAACATGGGGGAAGGACGGAAGCTATGAAGGACAGCAGAAGAATAATGGAAGATGGTAAACATGTACTTGCAATCTCTTGATAGGAAGAACAAGCGATGGAGTTAGATAAGAAGAGGCGCCACGCTGGTTGTATCTCTAAGCAACAGGCAATCAAACCACCAGATAGCATCTTCATAAAGTGCAACAGACTCCAATGCATGGGTCATAACTGAAGAATCACTTCCTGGTTCAGCTTAGGCAGTAAAAGTTTATGACCTACTTAAAAATCCTTCAAACCTAAAAATGTATTTTCCAATAGATTTGTTTTCCACAAAGAATGTAAGCCATTTAGGGCATGCCTTGTTAATAGCAGGAAATGAGAATACTTACAGTAGTGGACGATAACACAAAAAATGCAATGTCATACATGAACTGTATTTACAATAAAACCTTTAGATTCAGAGCTGAGTTTAATGTAATTTTCTGCACATCTCAAAGGTAGAAGGAGAAGAAAGCATAAAGTACCCTGCTTGCCTTTCTGGGCTCTGCCACAAGAGTAGCACGCAATCTCAAAAAGCAGCACATGTTTTTTCCTTGTGCCTTCTCTCCTCTGCAGCAGAATTTACAGCCCTATTCCATCACACATAATCTGGCATATCTAACCCAAATTCAAATCCAATAATTCCTGCATGGGAAAGAATGGGGATCAAGAATGGGGATCACACAAAAACTGCACATAGATGGTAAAGTCCCTGAATCAAAAATCAATTCAAATCCAAACTGTCTGGCAATGAAGCTAAATAAAGTACTGCTATCAGCATGTCCCTAACAAAATCCATGTATTGTTTGTGCAAAACTTAATGAGGTGTTATAACAAAACTGAGTCACTGCTGTACAGTAAATATATTTTCAGCGTCATAACCATGTATACAATTGACTTTGGCAATTTTAATATGGACACACATGTTAAAGGCATTACCAACAGAGCTTCATCACATTCACATGAGCTATTTTACATTAAGGCCCATCCACACTTGAGCAAAGCTTGTTTAGCACGGAAGAGGCACAGCCCTATGAGGTTCATTGTTTCTCTTGTAGATGGACTAGCACAGTTTTAGAGTGGGTTATGGTTACAGAGTGGTTGTATTTCAGCATTATTACACATCCCTGAAATCGGTAATGGCACTGCTCCATTCAGATACAAGAGGAAAGGAAAACCAACACTGATAAACCCAGCTATCTCCATCTGTATCAGCTGGCACAGGCATGCTGAGAGTGAAGAACAGCTATACTGTTAATCACTGAATCTGCAGTGTGAGCTATAGACAGAAGCACTCTTCTGATTCAAGCTTCTAATCTTTTAGGGCTAACAGGCATAGATGAACTACTAAAACCAAACAAACCAACCTGATGCATTTGTTTTCTTCTGTATCATACTGTTATTTTCAAAACTACTTTGCTTACGTAGTAAAACAAAATTCCCTTTAAATAACCAGCATCAGATGTTGGTCTAAGCTCTGCCTCAATTAATTTAACAAGTTTTAAGGATCTGAAATGAAATTTGTAATGACAATCTTCAATATCCAAAGCAAATGTAGTTATTATTGAACTCAGTTATAAACACATTTAAGAAATATCCTGGAATACCCAAATAAATTAATTGGCAACAATGCAGTATCTTGGACTCAGAATTTATATCAATAGCAAACAGTCTGGAAGAGGAGCTTTTATTTTAACTCTCTTCAAAACAACTTTCAGAAACCAGTTTCTACAGTTTAACCTCAATCCAATCAGCAATCTTCAGGGATTTTCAAATCACTAAAGATTAAAATCCTCTCTGACTTGACTGACTAATGCTGTGTGTTTAATAATTCTATTTGTGAGAGATATTATTTGACAAAATCCTGCTGTGTGGACACTTAAGAGGCTATACAGCTGCACCAGAAAATAAAGCTCTGCTGTTCTTGGTTCTTTACATAGACTATACCCCACCACTGAGAAAAAAATAAGAAAACTTTATAGCGCATATATTACTATGTTGATATTAACATAACCATTGTAGGATTCAATTTACATGACCTTTTAGAACAGAGTAGTGAAAATGTGCCTGTTACACAAACATTAGATAAACTATCCTGTTGTCTTGACTGTTCACAGAAATCCATTACATTTATGATTACATTTCAATGAAAGCTCTTTTATAAATGAGATAGAACTGTAATATTCTATGCTTTAGGCATTCATTAATAAAAGCATTTCAGTGTTAGTATTTGCATATGTTCTGCTTTTTAGTTTAGGCAGTTTTTAGCATTCTCTAGCTCATGTTAAACTTCATGTAAATATTACGTTCAGATCTTACCACCATGCTGTAACTTCACACTTGAGTGGTAAGAAGGGAAAAAAAAAATCAGCTTTCATTAAGTATTTGCATAAGACAGCACTTACCCTACTGTGCAGCTGAAAATCATGATATCCCTCTAAGTATATGGCAATAGTTAGTAAACATGTTACCAGACAAAAGAAGACAAGATTTATGAATATCAAGGAAAACATGAAATCAACATGTTTCTACCTGAGGTAGCATCAATCACTGTTGAACCTCCTCTGCGATCAGAAACTGGACGTGGTGACCCCGGCATGCTAACAGGTTCTGACCGAACTGGCTGAATCCTAAATAACAAGTTATAGTTACCACCTGTGTCATTGCTCATGAGGGTTGCAATTAAATCACAAACCTAAACCAGCTCAACCAATTAAGCAAATATTTATTTTTAAATCAACCAACTGTTGAAAACTTGTGTTTTTCTTTGCTTTGTGGAGCCAAGACCTGGATAATCCATCTAGAGACAGACTGAGACTCTACACAAAATGAATATTCCCAAACTGGGTCTGGGCTAGAGCTCTCAGAAAACCTCAAAGGGAGAAGCTCAGCCCATCAAAATGGGTTAAAAACCCTCTATCCCCCTCCTGAACAGCAGCATTTTCTTTGTTAGTTTAGGAGAGGAGACATTTGTAATTGTCTGTCCTTTCTGTAACAGAAAGTAATATTATTTTTAATTTCTGCTTTCTTTCTGCATATGTATATATATATATAATAAAAATAACATATTTAACAGTCATATCCTTACTTGTGGGAACAATTACATGCAAGGAGAAATCACACATTTCAAACCCATATATTTTCAGTCCAATGACAATCTGCCCAGTTTTAATGGGATTAGTCATATTACCCATCTCTCGTTTTACTCATAAGAGCTTCTGACAGAGTACCAAACTATGTCCACACCACAGAACTTTGGACTTCAAATCACATGCATAGTCAGAAGCATGGAAACTCATTAAATCCTGAGTTACTGGACAGGACACAGAAACACATGGCACATAAAGCACTTCTACAAAAATCACTAGCTCTCAGTAAGCATAAACCCATATTTTCCTTCCTTCCCTCTCCTAGGTCAACCGCCTGTGCCCAGTTCCAAATCAGGTAATGTCCAAAAGAAGATGAATTAAATAAATGAAAAAGAATTACAAGGAAAGAAAGAAAGGGGAAAAAAAATAGGGAGGAGAAAAACATTCCAGAAGTTCACTTATTGTTCCAATACACTGACTGCTCCACAGTCAGCATCTAAATCTATGACACAAAGCTCCCACTCATGTCTGAGAACATGAATTTATTAAGCAATGCAGAAACGGTGAAAACCAAGATGATGCTGAACAAGGCACCAGATTTTGTACTGTCTTTGACTGCCATTTACCCAAGAAGAGGCAGCAGAAAGGAATCTGAGCTGCTTGGCCTTTATTGTTGTTGAGTCACACACACTTTTAAGACTTTCATCGGGACAAGACTGATGAAAACTATTGCACATTCTACACAGATGGCCTCATTTAAGCAAGATATTCACACAAAAAGTGTGAAGCAACTTGGAAATTGGTTTTATTTTTACCTGAGACTGTTTAGATCAAGATCATCTGTATCGAAGTCCAGAAGAGGCTGCGGGGTATCACTTGGACCATGTGACTGCAGCACTGAAGAACTGGATGAGATGATGGTAGTTTGGCCTGAGGGATGGATTGTTTTGAACTGGAACTGTGGGCCCATCCACAGGCGTCGATGAGGCCCAGTGTGAGTCACTATTTCAACCTGGGGAAAGAGAATATAGGGAAATGCTTACACAAAAAAGCAACTCGATAGTATGAATGGTTCCTTCAGTACACTGAATCACCAGAATCCTGTTGTTCTCACACAAAAAAGAGTGGTTTGTGCCATCAGTTTGGAGGAATTTTGAACAGGAGAAAATTCTGAATGTCACTGCTAGAGACAGGACACTCCAGTCAAAGCCAAGAGCTTTTTGTAGAGGCTTGAAAGCCTATGAACCACCAGCCTGAGAACACTGCATCCCAGTTCTTAAACTGTTCTGAAGATGCACACTGCATCCTGGCTATCACTTCACCTGATCCTGCTCTTCTTCCCCTTGCCATTATGAAATATGTGCCGCTATAAAGCTACCCTGGTGGTGCAACAAAGAGAGGAACACACTTCTGCCTGCATCTACACAGAGCAGACCAAGGAATGGGAAGTCTACCTCCCCCAGCTGACCTCAATCCTGACCAGGTCAAGGGATGCACTTTTTCAAAGCAAGCTGTTACAGCTTTGTTACAGCTGCTTTCTAAAAGTTCACACATTAAACAGCACTGCTTCACATGTACCTAGGTGTGAACTGTACTTCTCTTAATTACTATTGGCATATCTGAGGATACCACTGGCAGAGACCATCTTGCTGGGAAGCTACAAGACCTGAAGCAGAAAGCAATGTGAAGTGCTCTGGGAGACATCGAACAACCCAGGTCACTCTTGTTACTATGCAGATGTGATATAACATGTATGTGCAACACATGGAGCTTAGAAAGGCAGCTACACACATGAGTATATATTAATTTAATTGAAATTCTAACAGTTAAAACTGTTTTCTTGCAATGAACAACCACACATATATAATAGGTGCACATGATATATTTACTGTATGTACACTGATGCGTAGACATACACAGAGACACAGAACCTTCACAGTTCCATGCCTACTTCCAAAAGGCAGAACACAGGTGGTGTGTCTAACAAATAACTTCAAATATTCATATTTTCTCCCAGTGAGAGCCTAGAGATGAACTTCCAATTATTTCAGACAATGAAGCATCCAAAGTATTTAAAAAATGTCTTTTCACACTGATAACTATAAACCTGAGGAGTATCAATTCTGGCAAACTCTTAAGTAAGTCAACTATAGGAATGCAAACAACTATGAAAATTAAAGATGGAGACATTGCTGGAAATGTATATGATCAGGGCAAACTGGGCCATGCAAATTAAATGGTAACCTAAGCATAAGTCTTCTGTAATACAGTCTGAAAAATGAAGAAGAGCCTTTAAGTATCAAAAAAAGGAAATATGATATAGAAATAATTAAACTCTGTAAACTTAGAGCTTTAGGATGACAAAAACAGAATCCCTACTGACTTCTGCTAAAACAGCAAAAACTCAGTTTAGTGAGGAAATTAATGAAAATATATTTTTGTATACAGATGACATAGATGTGTACTAGTAGTGATCCTTAACTCTTTAAGAAGTAATTTTAAACACTGGATAATGTTGTTTAGGTTCTCTGCTAACGGAAGACATCAAATGCACAGCCTATTTAGCACTGTTTCCGCCTTTGCATTTATCTTAGTGTAACTCTGACTGACTGTAGATGTTTCAGAGGCAAGTCGCTTTTATGTAGCAGTGTAAATTAGGCCACAGATAAAGTAATCTGTATATTTTAAGCTTGAAACCATCAGTGTCACAGAGCCGAGAGGTAAACAGATGCCTTTGCAATTTTACTGAGGCTACGGCCAGATGTTCCTATTCACTCTCCCGTTGTGTGCAGGACAAACATATTGTAACTACTTCACACTGACAGCACACATTACCCACTGTTCTAATTGAAAAGTTGAAGTGAAGGGCGATGTTTTTTTCACTGCATGCTGTTATTGTTGATAACACCACTTTAATTTTGAAAAACATACTTGCACTTTAGGCTTAATCTGAAGTGGCTTGTGCAGAGAATGCTAGCATCTTCGTGCTCAGAAGAGCTATCAGCACTCTCTTCACTCAGAAAAATTAAACATTCTGGAAGCATTCTCTGAATTATCTGTGTTCTGTTTCACCACTTGGAGGTTCTTTTTTTCTTATATTTACTCTTCTAGAGGGATAGATGTGATGAAGTTCAAGAATTTTTAAGTTCCTTTGATATGTTACATCTTCCAAGAATTAGTAATAAACCAACCCCCTAATACATATTGACCTTACAGAGGCTGCACTCTGCACCAGAAAGTCACTGGAACAGTAAAATAAACTAAACTACCCAAATCCAATACTGGAGAGGGTAGGTAGAAAACCACAGGTGAAATCTTGGCCTCAGTGAGCTCAGTGACAGAATTCCTGTTGACTGCACTGATTGAGTAGTTTCACCATCTTTATGCTCTGACTAGAGAAAGCATATGCAAAGAAGAGATACCGATGTGCAGCCACAGCTGAAAACTCAGGCCAGTAAGTGGATTCACACGAACATATTCCCCAATGAATACCACTTCTGGACCGGTCCATGTGGAAACCTAACTTCTCATTTTAGGAAAATGCTGTGTATGATTTATTCACCAGTGGGAGAAGCAAATCACATCCATGAATATTTCATATTTATGCCATACATCAAAGCAACACATTTTATGCATCACTCCCATAACAACACTATTCATAAACCAAAGGAAACCCACCTAATTTGTCAGGATGAATTTCATGTATCAGGTAGCCTGTAATTGATCTGGTAAATCCAGAGCATTTGTAAATTTTATTTACTTATTTAACTTCAACCTCTTCTTACTTACAAGAACTAATCCTCAGTGTATTATTCATGACCTACATTCTTAAACTGAAATTGTTTTCAGCCAAACAGTCAAGCATGTACCAAGTTCTTAAAGAGAAGTTTCACTGACTGAAACAAAGAAAGAATTGATAAGAACTACAAAAATTTAACCTCATAGAAAAGTAACCTACCAGGCATGACTATTTTAAAGCACTACATATATTTGTATGTAGTTATAACTCACAGCAATTATTGTCAGGAAATGCAATAGCTGATAACCAGAAAAAGAAGGAAGTGAACCAGTTCATTTACCATTTTCATGTTAAAATGCAGTAAGTATAGCATAGGTCACAAGTGAAAAGGCATCTCCATTTTGCCAAGCCAACTTCCTTTATCAATGTTTGCAAAGGACCATGTCAAAGAAGGAAGAGAGGCAACTTTCTGTTGCCAAGTGAAACTTCCTACTTCACCCTGAACTTCCCAAAGATGTATACCGGTAATGATGAAAGCTTTATTTCATTTTTAATATAGCTTGTATAGTTTGTATAAAATGGAAAGACCATCAAATTGAGGGAATATCATGTTAATTCAGGGCTGAGGTCAGTTTTGCACACAGCAATACCCATGGCCTGTTGGAAGCTTACTTTCTATTTTGAGGAAAGTTGTGGATTTTACTTCCGTGGACATTATTAGAGTTTCACTCTTGAACTGGAATGCCCAAGCAAGCATACCTGTGACAGCCACTCCTCATCCTCCTGCCCACTGTGGTCAGATGCTAAGCTGTCGTATGACTCGTGTCGAGTGATCGGTCCAGGGCTCCCGGGTGGAACCACTGAAAGAAACCAGAAAAATGAAAAATCAGATTTACTGTTAGATGCCTTTTTTTTAAAAAAAAAAAAAGCTTTTTTTCAGTGAGTTATTGGTACAACACTGTATATGTTTTCCTAAATCTGTGACAGTATGTTGGAGCACTGAAAGAGATAAAATATCGATATCAAAAGTGATGAAAAGATTTCTGTTCTTTGACTTGAATGTATACATACAGCCACTATGATAGCCCAGTTGGCTCTTCTTTTAACCTTAACTACTCAATAAACATACAGAACAGCCCAATACAGATGACAACCATCTGACTTGAGGAATTTACCACTGAGAAACGCTGCTGTCAGTGTTGCAAGCCTTTTCTACAGACTTTGCAGAATGTGAACTGTGCTAAAGTGAGCTGACAAAAGCTATCCCAAGGCACTGGTCCATGTACTGACTTTGAACACAAAGTACTTCTAAGACTTCAAGAACTGTATTATCATTCTCAGTTTAACATTAATGTTGATAATTAAAATCTGCTGCACAAAAACTTTGATTTTTAGGATTTCACTGTTTTGCAATTTAATTGGAAGTGCTTAATTGCAATTTTCACTACAGGAGTAATATATTAAGAATTCATAACAAAGTACAGTTTGATGTTCAATTTGCTACAGAAACTAAATACTGAGATCATTTCACTGGACTGTAAAATACCAGAAATTCTGTATTTGAGGTTTGCAGTGCACTTCAGTAATACTGTATTGCAAGTTTGCACAGACAAGAGAGAACACTTTTCTCAGCTGCTGGTGACACTGATAACTAGAAAGACACATTAGTCCAAGACAAGGGAGAAATTAATCACTGGCTACTAAACACAACCTCCAAGAATCACAGAATCACAGAACAGTTACAGTTGGAAAAGACCTTAGGATCATCAAGTTCATAACCTTCAAACTCTTGGACAATGGGGACTCTGCTTCCAGTCATCACCAGAGATCTGAGTCTGGGTCATCTTTTGGTTTGACTCAGCATCTGCCCAGAGTGCCCACCAGCAAACCTTTTACTGACAGTATTGTGAGAATCTCATGTTATTATTGACTGCTTAAATACCTAAATCTCTGTTGGTTTTGAAAGACTGATGTAAATAATAACCTCAATTCATTGCGTTTTTTTTTTAATTTAGAACAAAACTTAGTTCTGTTCCTCTAGTCACTGCCATCATTTGTCTTCATATGGACTCACTACAACAGAAAGATGCAAGTTCTTCAGCTCTGCAGACTGCGTGATAGCCAAACCAATTTTAAAATGATTACCATATATACATCCAACCTCAGGGAAAATCACAATCTAGTGTTCCAACATTCCACAAAAAGAGAGAAAGAATTGTAGACTCATTATTTAAAAGAATAATATTTCACAATGCCTGGTCCTTGAGACATTTAAATCTATTAGCAAAGCTTACAGCCTAGCTACTTTACAACTGCAGCATTACATTGCTCTAAAACTCACTTGAGAAAGCCAACAGAGTTAAGGAAAAGCAAAATGCAAGAAAGTACCCCAGGCAATATGACAGGAAGTATTTTTCATCTTCTTGTACCTGCTTACTGCCAGAGGCCTGGTGGAGCCCTGGAGTCAATACCAAGAAACCATACCCACTTTGAGGGAAGAGTAGACACCACAAGAGCAAATTAAAAGAAGCAATTGCAACAAGGGTATTTGTACTTTGGTAAAACAAGTGAGTTTTATGCTATAGCATTAAGATGCTGTACAATCCTAAAATTAGAGCCAAGATTTTTATATTAATGTAATCTAAAAATGACTCAGCATTTTTAAAATTGATTTTTAAAAACTGTATTACTACAGAGTTGACCTTTATGCGTCAACTTTCCATCCACTACAAATTTTACAGCCATGTTGTAAACTCCTAATAATAGGAGTTTATAATGGCAGCGCAGACACAATTGTAACCATAAATACAGAACGGCGCCTCTATAATATAAACAGCAAAGGCTTTTCATAAATCCATACACTATACAAAATAAAGGATTTTCATCCTGTTTGTGTAAGAGGGTATCTCAACCCAGCCTCAGCTATGGAGCCATTGCTAACACCTCTGTATCATGGAGTGTTTGTATTTGGAAACTGCCATATATCAATTCAGTTCAGGGCCCGACTTATGACAGAATTACTCAAAATGCTACATATATTGGGACATATTCTTACAAAGTGCTAAGTTCTTCCCATGAGATACATATTCACTGAAATCACTAGAATCTGTGCCTGTTTGTGTGTGCACATCCACACCTCGGTACCACAGGCATTATTTCAGCAGTGTGTGTTCATCAGGTTTTCAAAATAATATAGAAACTACATTCGTCTGCTACATTACAACTGTGACAGATCTAATTCAATGACTTATGGATGTGTCTATCCAGCCCATACCAAATTCTTATTAAGAAAATACACATACTTTCCTGGATTGCAAACAGCTGAGGATTCATAGTAAACACTGAATATGAAACTGTAACACCCACACTTCTTCCTTACTGGTAAAGTCTGTATTTGAAACCACTTGAACAAACCCATTATTTTGACACATTTTGCTGTTGCCCCAATCTTCCCCATATCTCTTGGCTCCCCTACAATAAATTCTACTGACTGCAGCAATGCCGGTTTCTGAGGGTACAGCTGATCAAGTGCAGGCTTTCCTGTTATTGAACTCCGCTAACAAACTGTTCATGACTCCAGCAGATGTTTTTGCTTTCAAACCAACGGAACTTTATGGACTGTTCTGAATTTTTTTTTTTTTGTTCTTTCTATCCCAGGGGCAAGTACTAGAGCTGTCAACATTAGGGAAGCTGCTATTCAGTGACTAGCTGCAAAAAAGCTAGCCCAGAGAGCAGCATCCACCCTGCCTTGTCACTGTATTTCACCCTTGTGTAATACTCCTGCATTCCAGGGAAGATTCAGGATGCCTTTACAGTGAGAAAGAAATTCAGATTTAAGAATAGTTTTGGTCCTGGGCTGTATGCCTTCTCCTGAGTAATCACAGCACTGCAATAACACACGTCTCAGTGCAGCTTCAGAGCACGGCATTAACTCTTTCTACCACAAAGTGACGACATGCTGAATTCCATGAAAAAGCTCTGCCTTAGAGTTCACCAGCAGGGCAACAGTGATAAAGCCTCAGCTGAGGTCAAACCTTGGTAATTTATTTTGCTATTTAATAAAACAGCATTTATGTACCACACCTATCACAAAAGCAAGAGAGTCTGGTTTTGATAGCAGGATCCTGTAACGATGGTCCCAGCCTTAGCAGAGGCAAGGCAAGTTTGACTCCCACTGCCCTCCGTGGGAGCAAGCAGCCTTCTCCGAGATATGACCTTACAAGACAAGTGAACCTTGCTGGAGATTTGCCATCACTGTACTGCTTGTCACAGATAAACATATGGTCAGTTTTTTCAAGTTAAAAATGCCCTTGAAATTATAGGAACAAGAACATTCTAAAAATGTAAACCCGATTCTTTCTCCGTTTCTGGGTCGCACACCTCTTGCACTGCTACCATGTTCCAAGGCAAGATTAATTTATGCCCTGAGAGGCATCTCCAGGAATTTGAGCTCAAAAATAATCTTCTATCTTCCAGTTTAATTCCTTGAAAATCTGAATTCACATTAGAAATTACAGCAGACTCTGACACATCAGTGAAGGTGTTCCAATGCTAGAACAGAGGTTTTACAATTTCCAAATAACTTCACTATAATGCAGGATAATAAATAATCAAATTCAAATTCTTCAAAAGCTCTGCAACAAGTCATGCTCTTTCTTGTGCTCCTGTAATTCCTCTTTTATTGAGAAAGTCACATATAGCACACACAAAGACAATAAGCAAGGAAGCCCCTGCTGCACAGAGGTATTTTACTGGCAATTGCAGGTGTTTAGTACCTTCCTAAAATAATTCAATGCTTTGTGTCTGAGCTATGCCACCTTTTAGCTTTTGCTATTCTTACTGCAACATCTGGAACAAACAAATATCAAATATCAGAACACAGCTGAGTTTGTTTAATGTAGAAATACACACACAGAAATTTGTACAATTACCCATGGAGTGAAGAAGTACAAAGAAAATAAGTGCTTATTAAAAACCTAAGGTGAGAAGTACAACATACAACTTCTGTTTATGCAGTATAACAGGATATGAGTTCCTAGAGCCTGCTTATAAATGCAAAAAACTCCATAAGCAAGCACCGAGGTCACTTTTTAGCTGCTACCTACAGCAAAAGCCAGAGCATTGCCATAAATACCTGGCAAGGGGCAAAAACCACCTTTGAGCTGCTCAAAACCAGTAGTGGCACCTTTAATCTCTTTCCTACTTCAAGTGAGAAGTGATCTGCATGAACTCTGAATCTGGAATATATGCCTGTCCCTCCATCTTGTTTTGCTCTACTGAACCACATTTAACTGAGGTAAAACAACAGCTTCAACAAAAAATTGTTGTCCCTGATCTTCCTACATGACTTGAACACTGTCACCACATTTTCTACCCTCAAAATCAAAGGTACAGGTGCTTACCCATAATTTAAGGTAAATTTCTGAAGTCTACAGTCTCCCTTCTCTGCAACTGCAGGATTAACCTTCCTACTAGTGAAGAAATACTATTATAAAGCCAAAAGTCTGAAAAACCCATGTTACAAAGTTAGTAATTTGTGTGATAATTGATAGTGCCAGGAAAACTGCACAGAAGTGACTGCTGAGAAAAAAGTTTCAACACAAGCCAAAACAAAGGCTGAAATAGAGCTGAGCTGATTTCCCTCTGGAACTCCAGGTCCTGATTCACACAGTTCAATGATTAAGTATGAGAAAACAAACACATTGTTTTGAAACATTTCCATGATACTTAGTAACAAATGAAGAAAACAGCTTACATCAACCTCAGATAATTTGCATAGACATTCTTGACACATGAACAAGATCTAGACAGATACATACGCTTGATGAAAACTGGAATTAACAAGCAGTGGTTTTGCTCATAGATGGGCTAATTATACCATAAATACCTAGACCTAAGACAAATCTTTATTCATTCAAAGATTATAAATTGTCATCTTTCAGCAGCATAAAAGTGTTGGAACAAAGAAACACTACAGCTCAATTGCAGTGTGTGCACTTACGGTTTTAATTTGTGAACAATAAATCATTAGTTTTACTTAGTTTTGTGTACTTCTTGAACCTAAAGGTTTTAATTTTCTCATTTATATAAATAAACTTTACACAATTCAATTTAATTGAGAGTTATATATGAAATTCTCAATATGCTCTCCTCTAAGGGAAGTATGTTTGTCCAAACTGAGAGCAAAGGCATATGTGGACTATAAAGACTGTTTGCGCTGTGCTGCCTGCTGTACACATGCCGGCAGACAACCAGAAAGCTTTCCTTTATTTCAGCTGAATACACAAAATTTATAATTTGAAATAAGATTCTAAAATCTTGTAGAAATAGAAAAGTCTTCCCAACTGATTCATTAAGTCTAAAGCCTGTCCTGTGTCCACGTGCAGTCTCCAGTGATCTCCAGACAAACAAGTACATAGAACAAAACTTGCATATCCCTTGTTCTCACACAAATCACACACTAGCATCTAATTTTGATGCTTTTTCTGTGGTTCCTAAGTTACATATAAAATGCTCATAGATGTTTAGAGACCTGAGGTAATCACATGCTTGTCAACAAGCTTCAGGAGTACTTCTCTTAAAATTAAGCTCCACAATCTGAATTATTTACTTCACGCTACTTCTGGAACCAGTGGCAAATTAGCTACATCATGTTATCCATGGCATGTCACAGTTCTGGTTTAGGTCTACAAGCAACCATTTCAAATTCAACAGGTTCACCTTTTTTGCATCTTACAGATGTGATCTCACTTCACCAGAGACATTAGTTTCAGTATCCCACAGACAGAATTGCCATGTAGTTCCAGTTCAATAACTGCCTAGAAAGTTTTACCACAGGGATGTTCCTAAATCTTCCCTTACAGCACATCCTTCTATGCACTGCTGGCTTTACCTGTGCTCAAGTCTGACAATAGAGTGAAGACCAGATTTTCGTTTTAGACAGAATGCTTACAGCCATCTTTAAACTAAACTGTTTGTAGTTTAGTGATATGCTCTATGTGTTTTTACTTGTGGCTATATGTTACAGAATAAAGTTCTGCTTTTAATGCATTTTTCAGCTTGTAAACTTCTGCAGGAACATGCCATGCAAATTAAAATAGTCTCTTTTACCCAAAACTTCTCCCCACTAATTTTTTTTCCTCTTAGGACTTTCTGAGATTCTTGTGTGTGTAAATATCATAAAATTAAGCTAAAAGCCCCCTGTAAACCAGGGGTTTAGTCAGCCTAACAGTTATTTCACACTGTCAACTAACTTATAGATTTATCCATTCATTATTTATATGTTGCCCACAGTTTATTAGGTGCTTTACAGACCATCCACTCTCTGTATCAGCACTTTAATCTTGAATGAATAGGTAGGATTGTAATCAGGATATGAATCCTCCTTAGACTTTCTTAAGTCTGAGGACTGCTTTACTTGCTCTTACTTTACATTGGTCTGACCATCAACAGCCTGGCTTTTTTACTTTTTCCCTCAAAAAGGTACTGATGAGGTGTCCAGGCTTCACCATTACTCCTTGTTGCATTGCAAGACTGGTGCATGTTCACTGTGCCTTAACTTCAGCTTCTGTTTCTAAAGTTCCCACTGGAAACCAGTCAAGTACAGCGAACTTCTAAAAGTAGGCAGAGCCAGAATCCAACATTACTCACAGTATTAAGGTTGTTCAACACTTCAAATGCTCAGACTGTGAGCAGACCAAAGGATAACATATATATTCTTTCCTGAGTTAAAGAATAATTTCAAGTGCACAAACCTATGGCAAAATCCATCTGATGGCCATCTTTAAAGAATTATGGAAGAGGTAACTATTTCTATAATTCACTGACTTCAAAAGTATGTTTGACATTATTGTCGGGAAAATTATGTTAACCATGGATTACTGTTACAATCAAAGTATGTAGTGAGAAGTCAAGAGGCTTAGTAGTAAATTTTCAAAGCGGTGCGTGGGGATTTACCCGTTTGACTCCCATTAACGTCAATAGGAGTCGCGCGGCTAAATCCCTGTACACTGCTTTGAAAACTGACCCCTTCATGTTGATGGACCCCTCTCTAAGAAGTTCCAGATGACAATGTAAGAACAGTAAAGAACTATTTCAGCATATGCCCTTGTTCATTATTGTTGTTTGTACACATCTGAAAGTATTTTAATTCCTATACACAGTGCTGTTTCCAGCATTTAGTTTATAAAATATGGATTAAGATCGGCAAGTACTGAGTTAATCTGATGATGCTGCTCACATGCCCAGGTGTACACATGCATCGAACACTTAACATAAATTGCCAGCATGTAATGTACCTTACAGAGTTAATTTTTATCCATCTCATCTATACCATTTCACAATTACGGCTGAAGAATATATCAGGATTTACTCCACTGCTCATATGCAGTGATGCAGCTCTTTCATGAACTGTCATTCACCCTGCTCCTATTTACCCCAATCACTCCTGTGTTCAGTGAGAAATTCAATTTATTCTCCTCTACTACTCAGCCCTGTTTCCTGCAGGGAGCAGGAAGTGCACGTTACAGTTTTAGGGAAACACAGTTTTCCCTTAAAAAAAAACCATGAACTACAATTTCATTAGAAACACCTTTTCTGGAAGGGGAAGATGATCCAGATTAGATTGAGATCTGTTATGCCTCCAAGTATAAGAAGTAAACCCGAAAACTATGCTTCCACTGTTTATGACTACTGCCAGAAAACCCCAAATACATGTAACAATCTTGTAAGAGAAAGGCATCCTTGGAATCAGTTGAATTTGAAATTTTTTAACTGTTGTCATAAAAAAATACATATACATCTTTATAGATTATACATATATAAGAACTGCAACAGTTTTAAACACAGTACAAAATTGCAAATTAAATATTTCTTAAATTGCACAAATTCTTCTACAATAAATCTTACCTTTATCACTTGATACATATATATATACACACTCCCATATTTTCATATAATTGGAGAGAATACCTGAGTCAAGATAAATACTTAAGAATTCATTTTCTGAAATTCTGCATCTCACTTTTCTGTATAGAAATGTCCTCCTCAAAGTCTCGAGGAATTTCTTCCCTGCGGATGTGGATTTTGACAGGACATCTGCACAACTCCATTGGAACCAGTGATGCACAGACCCAGGAAGTTCTTTTAAAAAGCATCTCGTATTCTTTTATTGTGTGGTAGTAACAAAGTAGAATTTCATGACAATGACACAGTAGGCTAGAGGCATTTTCAAAGAGAAAGAATAATAATGCCAAACTGAGAATCTAGAATATTATGTATATAAAAACCCATCTGGATAACAAAATTCAACATATATATCCAAGTAACTACATGAAGTCTCAGCTATATGTACATAAAATACCAAAAGAACATAACACATTTTCCCACCTTCAGGTGGATTGTGCTAACAACTAACCAAGTTAGCTGCAGTACTCTTGGCGGGAGTATTGCAACTAATATGGGAGCAGAGGGAGGGGTAACTTGGCAGAATCATCCAAACATCTTGTGATCAGGGACTCACTCAATCTACCAAAAGGCTGGTTTTGCAGACACTCAGATGAAGCTTTCCATTTGCCTTCCTGCAGCTTTGCAACTCTGGCACTCCAGCTCTGCACACATGGTGCATATTTTCCTGCAGTTTTAAGCCTGTAACACTCCACTAAGACAACTTTGTGGAAAGCCCTCATCTGTGGAGCACAGGTACACCTGAAAGGCCAGTAGTTTAGGCAACAGTCATACAATCAGTATGTAAAAATAATGGCAGTTTAAAACATTAATCCCCACACCAATCCTTGCTCCAACTCCTCTCCAGGCTCCACAGCACAGCAGCTCATAAAAACTCAAGTGGGCTTCACTCACTTCAGGATAAGGTCAGAGAGCATTGTTTAGATAGCCTTCATCACGAATTATGCTAAACTGCCCAATTTTGCTCTGAAGTGCTGCAGAACCAGTAAAGCCCAGCAGAGACACCATAATGGGCAGCCAAAAGCACTGACTGCTGAAACAGCTCCAAACTCGCATCTGACCGCAGCAATGCAGAGATGCCAAAGAAACAGAGCAAAAAGGCTTTGAACACCTCGTAACTACATGATAGCGTAATTGTTGTTACAGAACAGGCTCTGGTTTTCATCAATTTTATTATTAGAAATCAAGATTCGTTGTGATAGACATTGAACATACACATAGCAAGATACAGTTCTCGCCTCCCAGAACATGCTACACATACAGACACTACAGTCATGGTACAGTATTTACCATAACATATATTGTTTTACATGAGAGCAAGAGAAAGAATAAACTATTAAATATGCACACACAAAAGAGTACAAGAAGAAAAACAAGAGGTAGAAGGGTGAGAAGTGGTAGAACACTAAATATAATTATCAGTCCCAGTTCATTAGCCTATTACTAGCCCATCATCACGCTCTGCTGCTCAGGGAAAAAGGCTCGTAGACCAGAATGACCAGATTCCTTACTGTGTCTGCTTGGTGCAACTTGTATGGCAGCAGATTGGCTGCGATTACAGCCATCATAGCTTGTTTTTCATAGTATCTGTCTTCTCTAGCACACATTAACACAGTTATTTAATACACTCTCCACTGTTAACTCTCAGTCTTGCTTTCCACTGCACAATAATCAGTAGCTCTATGTACGTAATTTTTATTTTCATCAATGGAATGTATGAAAGGAATCTCAAATAGGCCATAAAGAACAGCAATGTTGCTTAGAGACAAAACTCTTGCTCAGGGTGCATAGCTTTCATTAGAGGGAGCAGGAAGTGCAAACATGATGTCAGAGTTAGAGAGAAAATCTGTATAAATTGTGTTATCATTTAGCCCAAACAAACAGTGAGGAAAGGCTAACCTCCTCCATTTGAAGACAGTGAATAAGTTTGACTTCTAATGAAAGCCATTTTCAGGAAAACACCAGATACGTACAACAGTTGGTCCAGAAATGAAAATCTGTTGTAACAGCCAGAAGTCAAAGGCAGCTATAAATACAGACCTTAATCTTTTCAAGAATCCCTTAACGAAGTCTATAAAACTGATTATATCTTCAGGCCTAACTCAAGTGCAAATTCTTACTCAGAAATAAGTAACAGCTCTGCAAATATTACTTTAAGACCAGGACAGGAACAAAGAACAGGAATAAAGAGTGCTGGTTTGAATCCTAACATCATGGAATATGAATTACACTGCATTTAGAATAAACAATTAATGAGACAGCAGAAACCTCAGCTACATGTCCATTTTTCTGAGAGAGAAACAATTTCCAGAAGTGGTCAGAGCGGGATAAAGACACACTGCATCATTCCTTTTAACACAACAGAAATGCTCTTTGATTATTTAAAAGCCAATTGCAAAGATCTGTCTTCAATACCTCCTATTGGAGGCTTAAATAGCAAGGAGGTGCAAGTACACTTACCAGCAACACTGTAGTAAAGTAGAGACTTTTGTTTTAACAAAATCTATATTTATACGATTACATTTCCTATGGTTGAGGGCAGCTGTAATTAATGGATTTCCCTCCTTCCCCTAATGCAGTCATTTGTCAATTTAAACACAGAATGCCCAATCAATTTTGATGTATTTAGTAAGCAATTTGTCAGAGTACTGCATACCAGTTAATATATTAATTCTTGTCATTGGCCTGCTTCTGACAACTGCAGGTCATCTCCATAAAATTGGTCCTGATGAGCCAAAACTTTTTGCCTGGAATGTGAAGGTGCCCTTGCCAGAGCCAGAGGAGAGAAATCATATCTCATTTTATTCAATACCTTTTCTGGTCAGTTTTTGATCTGATTTCAAGGTTGCGTTGCTTGGTTTTTCTCATTAATGCATTAATTGTCCACGTTTCAGGTATTTCAATTACAGTCCCTTTCTCCAGTGCAATGAAAAAGTGAATCCAAAGAGGAGGGGTGAGGAAGAAAGGAAATAAGAAGCATGAAATGAGGACGGATGATTTTTTGTTGTTATGCAAATTTACGTATTTTCATTACAATTCCATTATGTGCCCTGCATGTGTCAGAATGAATTCAAACATGCTAAAATAGAAAATACCGAAGTTAGACAAAGGAAACACAGGTTAAGTCAATCAAATATGGAAGAATTTGGGTCAGGGCAATAGAAAGGTATTCATTAGAGAAAAAACCTGAACACAAACAGCAGATTATCAGGGACAAGGAAAGCACATCTTAACAGGATGCCTCGAGAGTTTATACTACCAGAAGCATCTTAATTCCTAAGTATTAAACAGCAGGAAGCAAGTACTATTTAAAGAATAAGTAATAATGAAACTTGGCAATTCTCTGAAGGAAGACATGTCCTTTACACGACAGGTTCCTCTGGACACCAGAAACCCTCCTATGTATGCACACAGTGCCTTGCACAACTCTCCTCCTCTGTAAAGTCTGCTATGACAGTCCTGTGGTGATAGTGCAATACCAGGTGATGATACTTATAAGAAAAACATCTAGGACAAATAAAATGTGACTTATATTTCCCTCCTCTGTTGTGATTAGATTTAGGAATTACTCAGAACAAAGGAAACAAAGAGGGAATACTAGAGACACAAATAAGGTAAAATACTATTAAATCTGAGAAGGGTCAGAGAGAAACATCTAGCACCCACACAAAGGACCTGAGGACTGCACTGCATCCAGGGCTCTGCAGGATGAACTCTTACAAAAACAACAGTAAGTCTGAAATCTGCTCTTTTAGAAGGTGAGGAGATTCTCCAGACTAGTTATTTTTACTCTCAAACTGCAAAACGTGTGAAGCAGTCAGGAGCAGGATACCCACACTTCCTGCAGGCCAGCAGGCTGCGAAATTTAACATGCAAGTTCACTTTCAAGCCATGAACTTACAGAAAGGTCCAAATCTCTTGCTATCCACTTCCTCACCTCTCTGCAGTGAGCCATAGCTGTGATAAAGCGCTCAGGTAGATATGAACTGTGCACTCTGATCCAGGTTTCTGCAGCAGATGTCACAGATGACCTCAAAGCAATGAAACAGCTGTGCTAATCCATTTACAAATACCCTTGGGATAAAGGTCTTGGACACTTGTTGTACTATGTATTTCTTCAAACAATGGTTCCTTGTTACTTCCTTATTAGCTGGGATATAACTTTCAGATTCTTTAAACATAGTAAAAGCTGAACTGTGTGTAAACAACTAAATCCAGCTTGTTTAGAATATTGTGTTTATCACAAGAACTCACTGGCCTACTTTATGCTTTTCAGAGACTAAGGAAGATTTTGGTGTGTGTTTTGGCATCAAATTGTATCTTTCTGCAGACCTGCAGAGCACAGCCCTCCAACCAGACTGCCAGACGTTTCATTGTTCTGCCGTCTGCTGACAGAGGTACTCTGTGCTAAAAAGCACACTGAGTATTTTTCAATGACCCAGGGGGCAAAGGTCACTTATTATAAATGGATAATGAGACCTAATGCAATGTTCTGAGTGTGGACAAAGAAAGGGTCTATCCATACCCCCTTGTGACTTGGTCATTCAGGCTTTTATTTCCCCTGCACACTTAATGGAGCCAAACAATTGGCAGAAATGCTATACAGAAACTGAGAGAAACTGCTGTATTCTACCTCTGATAGACAGATACAAATAGTGACCCTGAAATGGCGCCAGAATTCCTCTTACCACTAACGCGGCAGACAAATGTAACATTCACCCTAAACCCCTATTTAGCCATTTGCTGGCAATTAAACTTACTGACGGAAGTGATAGCACATCAAACCACAGGCTTCAGCTAATGTCAGCCCATTACGTTACTGCAGGTAAGCAGAGCCAGAAAACTTCGGTTTAGCATGTATTTGATAGGGGGAAGCCAGCAGGTGTCTTGGACTGTTTTGTGGGAATCCTGCTCTCATTCTATTTTTTCCAAAACTTCATTGAGATGCTCCAGATAGAATAAATCCAGAAGACAAGTAAAACTTCAAAGATCAGATATACACAAATTTCTCCATTAATGCCATTTTTACGATGTTCTATATATACTTTTTAGTCTGTAGTGTTTATTATTCTATTTTCCTTTACGTTCTACACCCGTCTTAAAAAGTTCCTATTATGTGAAAGAAAACCTTATATTAAAAGTCTTCATTGTAATTCAAATAATTCAAATTCATTATTTTGCTGCAATTTAGCTACAACTCATTCTTTTTCTTTTAAACAATTTTCAATACCAAACCATTTGACATGCATTGTACTTGAGCCATTAATGAAACACACAGAGTGAACCACATCCATCCCAGGTTTCAGACTGTGGAATAGATGTGATCTGTGTATATAAGCTTTGCTATGCAAAGAAAGGTTTTTGTTCAGATCATACCATTGCAATACACTGTTTTCATTTCAACAGAAACTAAAAAGCAGCCAAACTACTTTTACAAAATGCTCAGAATTCTCCAGAGAGCATTCTGTGCTCTTGGACTCATCCTGCAAGAAATGCAGGTTGCACACAAGAATTTATATATTTATATGTTTGATAGCATGCAGGAGAAATCGCTGAAACCAGTTTGGATGATAATGACATCTTGAAACAAGAGGAGAGAATCTGGGGAGGAGGAGGAGTGGGAATAACAATAAACAGCAAAGCTGCAAGGACCCACAAACACAGGTAGCATTTGTGAATTAAAGCTGGTTTTGGAGACTGTTTCAAGGCTACTCAGTAGCAGCAGCAGCAACAAGGGCGCATAAGCAAGAGATAAAAATACTGATACAAAACGAGTTACAAGCAGCATAAGCAGACTATGTGGCAGCAGCCACATTAAACTACAATATGAAACTAGACCTACACTCTATAGTTAACAGTTTTGCTATAAGGTACAAATATATTTGATAACCTGATTGGACCCAACAATTCAAAATACTTATTTGAAAATGGAAGTATAGGCTTGCACACCTAATTTCAGACACAATAATTTGAAAATAGGGATCCATATTTATATCATAAACTATCATAAAACCAAAATACATCCTTGCAATGACTTTTCATCTCAAAGCAGAACTCTCACACCACATGCCAAAGCAAAATAATGCAGGGATCTAGCAAAAAATTCTAGCCCAAAGGCACATCTAACACAGTGCTGCGCACTACTAATCAACCTTTCCATACTCTTTTCTACCTTTTGAGTTTTCTTCCTTTTTCCTTTCCTTTTTTTTTGTCATGGAACAAGGAAGACAATAACCTTGTGGGTTCCCAAAACGTTTTGAGCTTGAAGCACATGCAACAGATGGAAAGGTAGAAGCAACAGATCTAATCTAGCACCAATGCCACTTTTACCAGTCACATTCAAACTGCCTTTTGGCCCAGATGTCCACTTTCTACATTTTAAAATGCCTGTGTCACATCATGTGCTGGCATTGGCTGCACTGACAACTGTGCAGAGGCTCTAATTTCCCCATGAGTACCTTTACATATGCCAAGAGCTGTTCCCATGTGAAACTTTGACTGCTATATCACTTTGATCTTGACTACATCCTAGATAGAGAATTGCTATTTACTGCTAATATTATTCTCTTTTCTGAAGAGAAAATAAAAAAAATAACATAAATCTGAAAATAAAAAAATAACATAAATACTCATTTATCTATAAAACCAACATAAAATACATGGGTTTATATAATATACATATATATAATATACATATACCATATATCTATAGGTATATAAATGTTTCTGAATATGCAATGCCATACATATTGGCTCCTTGCAAACAACGTGGCTGGATAAGGCTGGCTGGATAAGGCAGAGGACTAGGCAGGTGGGCAGCCAAACCTGGAAGCAATGCCAAGGCTCCCGAGGGAAGCAGCTGTCTGAGACTGGCTGGAAGCAGCCCAGCAATCAGGAGTTCCAGGGGAGAGGGAAAATGCAGATGCACTGGCTTGTCACTGAGTACTGAATTCATGAAAGGAAATGGCTAAAAGCACGAGAAGAAATGAGGTGAAGAAGCCCTGAAGACTTCAGGAGATCTTTTGAGTCACACTTCCAAGGCCAGCCAAACACTCACATTTTGGGTATATGATAGGCTCACAACTCCGATTCATATCAAAAAGATACTTATATTCACTACCATTACTAATAGAGTTACATCAGCCCTATTCTGGTGTTAAAAGTATTCTGAAATAAATGCAGGCTGAAAAACTAAGTCACACACAGCTCAAAATGCGCACATAAGACAAGACAAAAAGTTGTCAGCTACTTACAGCCAGCAAGAAGATACTGGTAGTACTGCACGGCATCTGCAGCCAGGAGCAATGGATGGTTTGCATTAAATGGTGGTTGGAGTTCATTCCACTGAGGAGTTCTGAGGTAAAACACAAGACTATTAATATTTTAGCTAATAGAGAGAATGTAAATCAGTGTTTCTGTCATCACATGTAATTATCTATACAAGCTCACAAAATGTTTGTAATTATTTAAATTAGCTTGTTCAAACACTGCAATACACCACAGGCACTTGAGCAGCAGGACCAAATAGCACAGATTGTGAGGCAAAGACAATACTTGTTTGTTAACTGCAACATGGATGGCTCACGATGAAGGTGGTTTAGATTAAGTTGGTAAACATGTTTAGGACCCTTGTATGTCATGCTGACGTTATATAAACACACAACAGAAACTGGGGACCTTTTCTGTTCTGTTAACTAGCACTACTTCGATACTGTAAAGTCACTGAGCATTCACAAACTGTGAAAATAAAGCTGTGTAAAGTTATGGACTATTGATCCAATTAGAATTTTCAATTCCATTACAACCTACTCATTTCAACAATAATGGTCTAGAAGTCTGTGTTGTAATTTTAATCAGGGTGGGCCATTCCTAAATAGCTTGGTAAATCAAGTATCGAACAATCTAGTCCAGCCATAAGCGGCACTAAGGAATATAGGAGCCAAAAGAAATCGATAGGGAAATATTTTAAAATGTCAAAAGCACTGACAACACTTTCTCATCAATTTTTGTTTACTTTCTTCTGCGTGTCAGGAATAATTTCTTCAACTGTCTAGAGAAATGCTACCTTCAGCTACTTAAAGGATAACTTCCCTAATTCTTTGCAGTGCTTCACCGTGGAAACCTCACTCATGACTCACAGCAGAATTTTGCAATTTAACACTATTAAAATAATCATTTCTAGTCCTTATGTAAAAAATAATCTGATCATTTAAAATCATTAATTGATAAGGAACTCTACTAGTCCATAAACACATTCATGTACCTCTGTGCTTATAGAAGCATTTAAATGCTTAGCTCCCCTTCAAACATGTAAGTACTAACACAACTACAGGAAAAGGTACATTTGAATACTGAGAGCCCTCTCTTTCAACGGGAAACCTTAAGAGTCTTTAAGATAAACTTTAAGATAAAAACAGGGATGAAATTCAAAGAATCATAGAATGGTTTGGGTTGAAAAAGACCTTAAGATCACCTAGCTCCAACCCTCCTAGCATAGGCAGGGACGCCTTACCCTAGATCATACTGCCAAAGTCTCTAGCTGACCTGGACTTGAACAATGCTAGAGACAGAGCATTCACTGTTCCAGTCACTTACCAGCCTCATGGTACATGAATGAACATTCACCCCTTCCAGAAAAAAAAAAAAAGATCACAACCATTTCCTGGACAAAAAAGAGGAAGAAAAAGTAAAAAGAACAAGCTACCTAACCAAAGCCCAGCTGGCTCTTGGGCATGTCACCATTTCCAAAGGTGTGTCATCACTGATCTTCGGAGCAGTGCTGAGTGGACGTGGTTCCAATACATGCTCCACCAGGCTGCCATAACAACTGATAATATACAACGACTCCACTACAAACTGTTTTGATTGATCTGTTTGCAAGAAGAAAGAAAATCTTACTGCAATAGCACAGCAGAAACAGCAAAAGCATTTACAGGAATAGTAGACTATTCTTTTAAGTCTCTTGCTTTATATGCTTGCACTCAAAACCACCAATTAGAAGAAGTGAGAGGGCTGGAGAGACAAAGAGAAAATGATACCAAGCACAGAATTTTGTTTCAAAAAAATATGAATACCTCATTTAAGAGAAGGTGGAACAAGAGTTTCACACCAAGGTGTTTGTATGCTTGCTTTAGCAAAGGTCCTTTACCTCACAGTAACACTTCACACAGTATTTTTTAATTGAACCAAAGTTTGTTTTCTGCCATTGCATCATAATAAAAAAAAAATCAATGATTGATTTCAGTAATTAAATTTCTTGAAAATTTTGGTCCTAATCACCAAAAGCACCCCAACCATGCTCCCCAAAATGTCCACTGTTTCAGGATTAAAATCTACAGATAAGCACCATCTGCTCACAAAATGAGAAAATTAACTCATTTCAATTTAAATACAAGTCCCATTTTTGGAATATACCAACCTTTTTCTCTTTTCAGACCAGGATTGTTTGCAAACCATGACCTTGATGATCCAAAGACTGCAGCAACACAAAACTCGCCTCCCACAGACTTGCTAGGTGAAATCTGTGGAGCTGGTTTGGATTTGCTTAAAGAAAGAACAAAAAATTATTAAAGTTATTTCTCAAAAATCAGGATGTTCCTTGCTTAATAGTCATTCTAAGATATTAATTCAGAAATGGTGAATATCTACAGTTCTCGTAAGATTTAGCAGAATTTACAGATGCTTAGTGGTTCTCAATAATAGGTCTCAAATTCCCCTTGATCACTGAACTCATTAACTTGAAGAACAGCACTGGCTCATACTGGAGAATTAGTTGGACTGTTTAAAAGACCCAATATTGAATACCTGCATTCAATAGAAACTTCTGAAGTGAATACAAACATTTAAAATTGTAAGGCCTATGGGAATTAAAACATAGATTCTGGATCAGTCTTTCTAGGTGGTTGATATTTTCTGGCATTTTCAAAAGAACCCTCTAACTAATGCTAACATTGACTGCTGATCTGTGTATCTACATACGGAAACCACTTGGATATATATGACATGGGCAAGAGGGTAAAAGTGAACAACATGCAGAAGATATGAGAAAAGGGAAATAATGCATATGCTTATGAGCTACGTGTTAAAAAAAATCAGTAACTGTATCATGTAAAAAGAGATCAAGATACATTCTCCTCTGAAACTCCACAATGTGCATGTAGCAGATCCAGTGGTTTATAATTATGTTTTATTGAAACATCATTTAGTGTTCCTCCCTACAGGAAGCTGAAGATACGCAACATTCTGCTTTCTATAAACTCAAAATTTGCCCATTTCCTCAATTCATTAAACTAGATTTTTACCCTTCCCTTAAGAGAAAAGCTGTCCGAGGAGTTCTTGCAGGATTCCTCCTTTATGTTCTATATTTTCCTGTCTTTTAAACTGGACTTTTTGATATTTTCCTCCCTATTCTATTTCATTGCTCCCTTGTCTTGCCACCTCTCCCTCATTTCCTTTTTTCTTCTATTAATTTCTTGTTCCACATTATATCAGCCTGTGATTACACTATCATATTGACTTGGTCATTTTTAAATACCGATCTCCAATTCTGAGAAGTGTGTGTGTGCATATATGTACATGCAAGCAAATTATTGCAAGTATCATGATGGAATTAAGCAACATAAGAATATTTTAAACAGGAGAAAGCAACTTGAACAGCGAGCATAACTAGAATGGCACTTAATTCATACAACCCTTTTTTTTCAATGACAAATTACTTCTATACAGGTGAAGTGGTTCAACAGAATGAACCAATATGGGTATTACAGCAAAGATAGATTATCGATCAACATAATGTAAAAATAATGTAAGAAAAGTAAGGTAAACCAAAATTATTCTACAAGCTGGCCTTCTCTGAAACTCCTGCTCCTGACCGTGGACTCTGCACTCATATAAACACCCATGTCTTTGGTCCCTGGTCCCTCACAGCTCAGTCTTGATCCCACTGAAATAAATGGCAAAACTCTTCCTGATCTCAAACACTTCACTTCCTTCCAAGAAGAAGTAGTAAGTGACATATGGAAAATAATACGGCATATGGTTAAAAACATACTGCCTCTATCATTACTGTCGTGCTATGTGAAACATTGAAAATCCCCTCCAACTTGAACTCACCTAAAGTAGCAAATACTTCTTGTGAAGCATTTCAGAATTAGGGCATATATGACAATGGGAGAAATGACCATCTGTCTACCTCATACTGTATTTTCAGCCAGGTTTCTGAAAGGGATGTACAGAAAGTGTAACTGAGCTTCCCAGAACCTTGTGTGGTATTACTGTGCCAGTTTTACAGAGGGGCTCACTGAAGCACACAGGGGCTAAGCTGCTTGTCATAAATCACACATGCAGCAAGCCTACGGTCACACATTTCATTTAGGAGAAAAAAAAACACCCACACAACAAAACAAAACAGAACAAACTTTCAAAAGGAATTCCATCACACTGGTTAGAGTCAATGGAAAGATTGAGACAAACTTTCATGGGCTTAGATCAGTCCTGAAGCTCTCACACATGCAGGAGAAGCTAGAACGTCACAAAAGAGAAGCTGCAATATACAGTCAGTAGCTCTGATACTGAAGCACTTAATATCCAATTGTTAAATCTACAGCTACAGATTACTGGGTCAGAAATCGGTGTTCCAAAATGTTCCGAGTATAAATATATTACCTTGCTAGCAGTGGCAATTTATGATCTATATTGAGATATTTTCTATTAACATATGAAATATTTATTAGCTACTCAGAAAAACGTACAACAGGTTTCTTTCTCTTTGAAAGAGTTATCTGTCACAGAAGCAGTATTTTTAACCAGACCTGTAACAAACTGTGTATCAAGAACTGCTTTTAGCTCTCACCTTTGAAGTATTCATACACTAATATTCTTCCAGAAAAGAAAATGAAATGTATGCACTAAGTAGAGACTTGTTACTTACTGATCTATACTTCAATCAATAAATGATAGGGTTTAATATAGAAAAAGATTGTTCAGGAGGACAGTGCTACCCATCAATCAATACAAAATAAACTATGATAGAGATATGATTCAGCTGTATTCACTTCCTCTTATAAACTCTTAAAACATAATCCTTCCACACTATCTTAATACTCCTAATATTCTGAAGTTTTACTCTCTACTAACTGAGGTTATTTATTAAAATAATCTAAAATGAAAAAAAAAACAAAAAAAAGGCAGAAAATGCTGTTCTCACCGACAGACTGGAGTAAACCACTACAGAGTCATAAATGACTTCCATTTCTTCAAGCCTTTCAGTTCAAGGAACCTGGTACTCTAACAATACTTTTTTGCTGAGTTCTCCACACTCACAGTTCCAAGACCTATGCCCAACTTTAAAGGAAATGGTTTAAGCTACATTCTATTTACACCATGCCTTTAAGATGTACACCTCTTAAGGCATGCATTTAAGTGCTGGTTTCAGTGCCAAAACATTTTCCCTTCAAGAAGGATGTTTTGTAGACAGAAAGAGCAGACCTTGTAAAACACAATTACTCATGTGGTTAAACTTCCTTCTCAAAAATAAAGACAAACAACTTGATTAGCGCATCATATTGGTTCAGACATAGTTCTGAAGAAACTGCCAAGATGTCAACAAGTCTGTTCTGAAAACCATTGTAACTGAGGAATCTTATTTTACCACCATCTTACTTTATCCCTGAGTTTTCATCATTACATTCCAACTTAAATTTCTTTCCTTCAGCAATCCTCAAAAGCCCAGTTATTTTCAGGAACAGTAATGCCATTAGAAAAATATATTTTCATGTCATTGTGATATTTTAACAACTTAGAAACTATAAATCCTCATTATTATGTAGATGCAAACACCCTTTCAGTTTTATAAATGATAACAAAACAATCATGTTGAAGGCAGGTGGTGAATGACTGGTTTCTGCTATGAACTCCTGCTCTTTACTTGCTCTTAGCCTGTCAGCACTTCGTAAGTTATTCCAAGAACTGAAATTAAGGCCTCACTTTTAAAAACAGTTAATTTAAAAGAATCTTCGCAATATGCTAACTTTCAAAAGATTACACCGTATTTTTACTGCAAGGCACTGCCATGCAGGGAGAAGTGAGGGTTGTTGGGAATCAACACTAAAAACAAGAACATGAAGCTAATGGAACCAGAACTCTCATAATTTCAATCTTCCACAACAGAAACAAGAGCATTATATAAAAAGAGGATAAAAAATCAGTGCACTTTTTCCTCTCTGGGTCTACCAAACTGTGTAACTACACCAAGAATTAAATGAGACACAGTGGTATTTTTATCCCAATTGTATCTGTGCAGGACCTATACCAGGAGTACAACAGTAATAAAAAATCCCTTCCATAGTTCTTGTTCTGCTGTAAATTTATTAAGAGCTGTGCCTCAACTGAAGATCACGTTCACATCATTTCAGTCACCAGCAGTTGCCATTCACCTACACCAGCTGAAGTCAATGATGAAGTTAATCCTGCACTCCAGCTAAATACCGCAATATTTGTGGAATTTTGTGTTATTGATTTTTCTAACATAATTTTGGGGGATTATTTCCATTTTAAATGCAGAAACACTGAGATGTAGATGCATACATGTCCAGTGCTTATACAAGCATTTTGTACTGAAATGGCATAAAAAGTGATGGAAGTGAACTAAAGAAGAAAAGTAAGACATTACTTTGACAGACCTTAAAAAGTTAAGAGCCTTAGCAATAGCATACAAGTTCTTTCATGTTGACAAGGCAAAAGAAAAGATGAAGAGCTACTGAAAAAATTCAGTGTTACTACCAGCAGATTTTGTAACAAATCAAACTCCCATAATCTCTGGAAATCATATTAGCTCTTCATAAAAATAATAACTAATGTCAACATTGTAACCACTTTACTTTTTATTATTATTCTACTTTAGGTAAGAAAATCAATAACAACCGATATTATTGAAATATTTTGAAAACTATAGGCAACTATGAAGATTAGAGTACAGTGCAGTGCTGCAGTGTTCCTCAAAGAGCTTGAGGCCTCAAACTACTGCTGGCTCTTAAATTTGTCTTTATGTTCATAGTCAAACAAGTGACATGACTCTAAAAAAATAAATAAACTGCACATATATGGTACAAGGGAAGGGCTTTACAAATTAAAATAGTGTGAGTCTGCAAGACTGACAGTCATATTGATTTTATATTCCCAAAGAACAGGCTTCAAATACATCAAATTCATAAAAACAAAAGCACTTATCCAAAACTCCACAACTAACCCCACTGAAACGGAAACATACCATTTCTGGAGGCAAAACTTTATCGGCTACATAAGCAGCAACAGAAGTACCATGAGAAAAACACAACATGAAACTTGCAATTACATACAGAATTAATGAAAAAGCGTATCTGTCTCAAAATACATAATTTTAATTGATTTGTCACTCTGCCTGAACCAGGAAAACAAAGACATGTTTCCAGTCATCAAGTTATGAATAAAACAAGAAAAAGCAAGAAAGGAAATGGTAGGCTCCTTTACTCACCAGGCAGCAAGCTGTCAAATCTCCATTCATGTTGTTTACATATTTAGGTCTCATTAAGACCTTAATGGAAACAACATGATTTCTTCCTTCACCTAAAGTGTGTTTTTTATCCTAATTTCACTGTAGGCTAGTAAAGACCATATTTTTGAGCTAGCACTGGCATTAAACAAACCACAAAAGAGTCTTGTGAAAGACAGGCAACAATTTTTGAGTCTATTTCCTATATTCTCCTCTTTAATCTAGACCTTTTAATCTTGCTTCAATCTAAAATAATTTCTGGTTGACAAGCATCTCCGCTACTTCATGCAGGGGCTGACCAACATACCCATTTGCTAAGACAATCCACTTTCAAAACTCTTCCTCCAGAGCCTTTTCAGTTCTTAGATCATGATCACACAAAATACCTAGATCCATCACAGGCTACATTTTAAAATGGTTCTTAGGAAGTTTTGTAGAGTGATCAGATATTCCATAGGAATAAGGCAATATCATCTTCTTTTCTGCAGTGTCCTATTTTGTGCTTTTGCATTTCCTCCTTTTGGTACAGCTCCTGTATCCCTCACTAGCTCTCCTCTCAAGTTGCCTGTATCCTAACAAAACTCTTGGGAAGTCCCTTATGCTGAAAATAGTGTTTTGACAGAGACATAAGGAGGTGATACATGTGGCACAAACTCGTAGCAGTAGAAACAAGAGCCACATACATACAAATATTCTAACAGATACTAATAAGCATCCTCAGCTAAACACAAATCAACGCCCTCCCCAAAAACCCACCTCCTAGCTGAAAGTTTCTCAATTTTCTAAGAAAGTTTTAAGATGCCCAAAATTCTTCCACTCTTCTTGTCTGAAATTTCAAGCACCTATTCCCATCTCATTATAAAGAGGTGACTGGAGGTTCTGTAGTGCTGCATGAACACTGAAGCAAGCTCCACCACAGGGAAACTTGTTAAAAGTTGCTTTTATTTCTGTCTACATTTTTGTAATAAGCTGCAATTTTACATACTAAAACCAACCCTCCTCATAATTTCAAATATCATTATTTTAATGGAACCATGGTTTGTTGGTTTGGGTTTTCTCTCAAGTGTGATAAGCTCTTTGGTATTGTGTTTTTGTTGGCTTCGATCTTTGTTTGGTTTGGGTTTTTTGCAGTGCTCATTTTACTTGTTTCACTGCAGTATTTCACTGTCTACTCACTGCTCACCTGGCTTATTTTCGAGAGGTCATCATTGACGTTTTCTGTCTGTAAGCAACTTAGTGCTACAGGAATAAAGAAAGCAATACAGGAAAATAGAGGCTTGTGGTGGAAAGCTGTTGCAATCATTTTTGCCCACTGGGAAATAATTTATTTTTCAATTTTGCTGCTACTTAAAAATTATATACCCTTCACAGGTAAAAATGGAAAAAACAAGTGAATGCTTTGACAATGCTTAATAGTGAACACACATCCAGAGCTTAAGAGTGAAATTATGCAGTGCTTCCACCTATGGATCAGCCATGCAGGTCAACAAATTAAATAAAAAATTAATCCAAAATTAAAATCTAAGCACAGCGTTATTTTCAGTGAGGACAGCAGATGAATTATAGGCATGCTGGGTTTGAACTGGGAACTCACCATGGAGCTTTTATGGAAAAACATCCTGCTCCAAACAGGTAAGGTCTTCATGTAAAGGGGAAAAATGCACAGAAATTAGATGAAAACTCCATTACCAACAAGTACACTGTATATCATGCTATTAAGACTTATGCAGAAGATAAACAAAATAATTTCTTATAACCATTCAAGATGCCCTGAGAGAGATATAGATCTCTAATGTCATCAACATGCTAAGGCTCACAGACACAATTGCCCAGGTGAATGTCCCAGGGACAATACAGCCACCCATGAAAGCAGGAGCTGATAGGGCAGGCTCCTCATGCACAGCTGCAGTGACAAACATAATGCACCAGTTGCAAGCAGGCTTTAATATTATCATTCAAGTTAGACACAGCTTAGGTCTCATTACTGAAAACTACTGATAAATCTCAGGCAAAAGGAGTCAAGACCCTTAAACCAACATTAAAGTCAGAACTAGCAGAGGGAAAGTGGTATCAAAAGCAGTAAGTATGTGGGTGTTTTCCATGAAACACTGAAGGTCTGAATGGATGGTTTTACGGATTTACTGAAATTAGGCAGGTCCTAAGTAAAAAGCACAGGTAAAAACACAATTTATTAGAGAAAATTACTCAGCCCTTTTCCTAGGATAGAAGCACACCATTAAATTAAAAATCTTTAGCAACTGTATGACAGAGCTATATTAGTCCCCCACTAAGAAGCTTGCATGGAATGTAGGAAAGAGAACCCTAACTTACTTCAAATATTTTTGCTGTTAAAAATCACCTCATATAGAGCTTAATGTTTTTGGTCACTCAACAATTTATCTTCAGCATGATTTGATTTCTTTTCTGTTCAAGTATTTTGTACTGTGGATAGTGTTTACTGTGGTATTACACCCCATTAATTTCAGTGCGTTTTTAATGGCTATCTCCCTTGTTCTTTGCATCACCTTTCAAAAGCCATACTGACCTTTTCATAAAATCTGAAAAGGAGGAATGGGAGGTCAATTTAGAGCTACTCACATGCTCAAGGCCTCAGATTTTCATTTGGGCTACACCTTCATCCATAAAAATGCTGAATAATTGATTTTGTCAAAGCCTGTCTGTAATTTTTTTTTTTCCATACTCAGACTCAGCGATAAATTCTAGCTAGTTGAGACAAGGGAAATATTTTCAGGTAATGAACTAACAGAAAATGCCTATCAGAGAAAGATGTATAAAGTACTCAGCCAAATGCTTGCACAGGTAAAACGATACCAGCCTGATAAAAAAGAATTCTGTGAAAAAAATTTGGCACAAGCACATCATCAAGGAATGGAGACATTCTCTTAAAAGAACATTTAGGTGAAGGTACAAACCAAGACATATACTCTTCGACATGCAAAGATGTAAGAATCCAATAAAGAACAGAACATTACAGAAAAAAAAACAGTATTTTTTTCATTAGTAATGTAGGCCAAAGCCCATATGGAAGATCTTTTGAACTCTGTGTCATGGATTAGCCTTTAACTATTTATTATTTTAACAATTGTTATTAATTATTTCAATTTTTTTTTCATTTTAATTAATTATTAATAAATATTTTAACTTTAACTATTTATTAGTCATATTTAAATAAACGTTTGGTTAATACTTTGTAGGACAGAGCCCATTTGGTAGAACCAGCTGCCTGTCTACACATAATATATCATATTTGAATAGTGATAAAACCTAATTAAACTGCATAAATTGTATGATCTCTTATACAATCAACATGTTCAGTCTCCAAGTCAAAGACCATTCTAATGGCTCAACAGAAGATGAGCCCAGCACTACTGCACTGTTTAAATGGAAAGCTAAGTTTTCTGCACAACTCATAGCAAATGTAACTAAAAACCTAGAATGCATCTAGTAGAGATTTGAAGAGGCACTGGAGAGTGAATCTGACTGGGAGCTTAGAATTTTTTAAATTATGATCCTGGATGTTTTGGCAAGTGTTTTTCCTCCCCGAAACAGTTTTTCTATCTGCAAAACCAGGCAAAAGACATGTAGCTGAGCTCATCAGAACATTTCAGAAGACAACACAGGCTTTCCCTCCCCAACATAGCATACTGGTCAGCAACATACTATGTTGACCTGATTATACTTGCAAATTAACAATTCTCTCTTTTAACTACAAATTGACCCAGGTTTTTGAATGGAAGGTTTTGTTTGTTTCTTTCTAAAATGGATACAAAATCTCGTATCATAAAGAAAATATACTTACAAAGACTACAGCAGACTTAATGAAAAGCCTTAAGTGTGAGAAAGACAACTTAGCATTTCCTTTCTGTTCACAAGACCTAGTTTCTTTTATGGTGGCTATTTTTCCCCCCTTTATATTTATCTAAGCAATTCTTTTTCACTATTTTCTTCATGTAATATGAATGGTGTACTAATGGAGAGAAAGAGAATTCACAAATTACAGAAGAACCCAACCTTGAAAAGACAGCACCAGATGGCTGTGCTCAGTGACAGGAACAGAGCAATGCCAAGGCAAAAAAGTCACTGAGGTTCCCCGTTCTCACAGCTAGTGAGAAATTGCAAAGGAAAATCATGGAATTATGAGGATTTACAATTCAAAATTCCAACAGAATTTACTTGATTTCTTATCTGATTCTGAGTTTTAGCAAATTGAAAACTGACACATTCTTTGATTTTGAATTATCATGTTTAATAAAAATCATTTAAGCTTTTAATAAGCTACGCAATACCCACTTATTGCAACCCTCATAGCTGTATGTTGCCATAGCAAGAATCCACTCACAGTAACAAGTGAACAAAACCTGGTGCAAATCACTGTATTTCATATCAAATACTACAGTAGTTGCTTTACAACCAAAATGTATTATATAACCTAAGGTGACATAAGACACCTCTGAGAAATGTGCCAGAAAGAGAATGGCTTCAGTGTGCAGGAAAACTGACCTACTGCACTGGATTCTTTAGCTTGACTTTTAGGGGTTTTTCTTTACTTTTTCAGTTACTTTTTCCTACTTAATTTTATTATGACATCACGACTTTGCACTTCTTATTTTTGTTTACTTCAGTAGTAGAACCTGGGATAAAGTAAGCTGAGTCAAAACAAAACAAAGGGATGTCACTGATTTTCAGTACATATCATGTAAGCAATATGAAACACTAGAACGATAAAATTGCATCAGACATTTTACCTACTTTTTCCCTTTTGTCCTGGAGGTGGAATGAAGGATGGGATGAAGAATGGGTAGAATTTCATGCTTAAAAACACACTATCTAAATCTTCCGGATGGAAAAAAAGTAAGGCTTTTTCCTTTTCCTACAAGGTATGTTGGACATCTGTTTTGACAAGACCCAAGTAATGCAGGTTACATCCTGGTGTTTCACCAAAGCCATAATGAATTTGGGAATGAAGTATGATACAAATATAATGACTATATCCCTTGAGAAAGTTAAAACAAATGCTGCTGTCAAAGAAACCAACTTCTACAATAGCTGTTCTTCTGGGAGAATTGTATCTTTTATTTTCCTCTTTCTTACTACACTACAGTGCATTTCTGCCTCCACATTCTTAGAAACTGAAAGCTAACTAAAACTCATTCCACAAACACAAGGAAAGCTTATAAAGCTACTGCAAAGCACAAAGCTGTCTTCTAACATATTCTGATTCACTGCCTTTTATAGACAAGCATGAGATGGATCATACAGCTCTTCTTTCAAATCTATAAGCTCTTTGTAAATGAGCAATGAAGTAACCCATTCACCAGACTTGAGAAGGAATTCAGCATTAGCAGTAAAGTTCTGAGAGGGAAACTGAGGCATGGATATATAACGACTTATTAAATCTGGCTTTCCTACTGCCTTACATCCCCCTAATCTTTAAAACATAGATGCTTCCTTACTCATTAGTGTTAGAGTCCCTTTGGGAAGGCCTGTCTGCTCCTCAGAATGTGCTGACAGCACAAACTACAGGAAATCAAGTCAATGGGATGACAAAATACAGGGACAAAAATTAAGTGCTTTGTGAAGGTGCGGAAATTACTATGAGAGACTTGAAAAAGCAAGGGAAGAAGCAGAGGGCAGGGAGCAAGAAAATGGTGGTGGTGGCAAGAAGGGCAGTTAATGCCCTGAGCTACTCAGTGCTGAGAATGGAATTTGAATTCAGAATAAGTGAGTTTAATGCCTGATCAGAAAATGTTCCAAAATCTACAAGTTTGAATGAAAAAGGAGAAAAAGCATCTGTGCTGAGCAACACTGTAATGATCCAACCCCAGACTCTGGCCCTAACATTCCCATAGGGCTATAGTGAACACTTCTGAAAAATTTACTGCCATTCCACCTGTCAAGTAAAATGACATTCTCTGCAGCTCTGCTGGAGACAGATGACAGTAAGAGCACTGATCAGACCCTTCAGTACCTGAAAAATATTTTCCTGTCTTGGATACTAGTAGAATGAAAAACAACTTGGGGTTCTGATTAATAAAACCTGCAAAAAATAATTAAGGTATTTAGTAATAAAGAAGTTTTTCACATGTTAAAAGTGAATAAAAGGGAAAAATCCAGAACTGATAAATCTGTGGTATTCTTTTTGTCTTGCTTTTTGCTTTTAGAAATATACTGCAACAGATTAAACTTTTTAATTCTTTAAAAGTAGCAGTGACAGAAAAGGAACCTGCTTTGACAGCCACTGAACAGTGACTCTAAAATCCAAGAGATCACGAGTTCATCTCCTTTTTCTGAACACTGCACAATCACAAGGTTAAGCAGCTGCTTCCAAAGAAGAGCCTTGTTTCCTTGGAGCAGTGCTTAAAGGTGCTGACCATGTAGGTGTAAATACATCTGTCTTTTGCCATTTGCAGTAATACATGCCTCCTACACTTCTCAGAGTGAGGCAGATGGTCCCTGTCCTGTCTAAATATTACACTGTACAGACTTACATTGCTATGTGTTTCTAGAAATATGAGGGCAGATGTTAAATATGTTAAACACACGCTTTGCCCCCTGGAGGTTTAAGTGAAGGCTGCTGTCTCAATTTGGTCATTTCAGGCATGCCAGGCTTCTTGGATCCTAGACATTCCTCTTAAATCCCTGCTTTATAAATACAGCTTTTCATGTTAATTTTGTGTACTTTCATCAAATATTTTGGATGCAGAACAAATGAAGGAAGCTCTCAGCTTAGGATTACACATCCACACAGGCTTCACTGAAAATCACGATCCTCATTCATGAAAACTCTGTTTACACAGCAGGGCATTTCCCATGACTGCTGTTTCCCCCCACCCCTTACATAAATTTAAACTACTCAGTGAAACTTAATTCATTTTAAAAATTAAACAAAATGTTAGGACAGGAATAGCTTGTGAATAATAAAATTTGCTTAGAAAATTAGGAATATGAACATTTCGGAATATGTTAAAGATATTTAGAAACAAAACATTAAATAAAATAATGCAGACTTAATACATTTGTAATAGTTGTAGAAAAGCCTCCTGGTATCATCACAGCACTAAGGAAACAGCGCTTGCCAAGGCCACTGCATGAATTACTATTGTAAGCCAAGTGCTTTTTTTCAAATCGTTATCCTCACCATTGCTTCTATGACCAGAGCTTTCCTCTGGCAGATCCTCAGACTGCTTTTTATTTTATTTCTATATCTTACCCCTCCTGGTTCTAAATGTCTATTCCATTTCTAGGAGTCTACCAACAGAGCCCAGAATTACATTTCTGCTCTTCTCTGACTGTACTCTTCAAGTCTGCTTTTTGATACTTTCCATCTTCCAGGGACTGTAACTTTCTCCATGCATACCAACACCTCTTTGATCCTACTCCCTTCCTGTCCCCACCCAAGACCCCACACCTTTCTATACTTTCAGAATTCACCTGATTGCTAGCATAATCTTTTGCTGTCGCCTGCACTTAAATTGTAGAGCAGTGGAAAAAAAAAAAAAAAAGCAACTGAAATGTATGTGTGGAAGAAGTTAAACCACAATGTTATCCCCATACTGCTTCTTACTGTTTTGTAAGTTCCATTTACAATTATCTATGAAGTTCAGGAACTTATCTGCATCCAGCCTCTGTGCTTAGGGGAATTGCATGTTTGTGGGTCACAATTTGGCTCAACAAGCCTAATAAAATTCCTGTTTATGGCAGCGAATGTGGGACTGTATTATCAGACAGACATGTATATAGATACACATATGTATTTTTTGCACACATATGGAAGCTTCAGAAGGCCATCATGCATACTTAGTGCACTGAACAAAACAATATCAGATTTTACACAATGTCCTGAACACTCAAGCACAGAATATGGGAATTACTCAGGGAGAGAGGGAATATCTGTGTGTTCTCGCCTGAAAAATAATTCCCAGTTCACAAGATGCAAGGTGAAATGCACCTCCCTACTGGGGTTAAGTAAGAAACCACTGAAGCTAGACAGTGCCAGCACCTATTTGGCAAAACACAGGAAAACATTATGAACCTGCAGGACTCTTAGTTGTTTTATCAAGCCACATGCCATACTCAAGCTATCTGTATTTTAAAAATACAAAAGACATCTGTATATGAATGGATCAGACTTTTAAGTAGAAATTATTCAGGAAATAAAAAAAAAGGAGGAAAAAGTAAAAAAAATTGAAATCATCACCCACTGGCTTTTTGTATTAATTTCAAAAACCAAAGATTTGGAATTCAGCAGAACAAAAATTTCAACTGTTAAAAAGTATCAACTTAAAATTGTGACACTTTAGCAAGCTCACAAAATCTTCTGTTATTATCACATACAGATATTTAGTAGAGCTTTCCGTAAAGAATATTTTCAAGTGCCTTATCATGGCACAGGGGAAAGTACCAAAGTGCAGCTGGCTCAAAAATAAAGTCCACACGTGAATTTCATAGTACAGAACAGGCACTTCAGTGGAAAAACAAGGTCAAGAAAACAGTCTAAGTTTTTGTCTTTATGCTCAACCTGGCTTACTGTCTTTCCAGTTCTGATAGTCAAAAATCATTTCTGCTTGAAAAGTTTAGAAATCAAAATATACAAACTTTAAGGAGAAAAAAAAAAAAAAAGAAAATAGAAAAACATTTTGATTGAATACAGCTCTGCTTATGTTTCATACCAATTCCTGGTGTGAAACTTCTCCTGATGTCAGGAATTATCCAGTATTTCCCATATGGTAGAAAATGATCCACCCCAATGAATATCCTGACTTTTTAGAGATTTGGTTTCAGGTTTTGTTTACTTATCTGATGCTGGTTTTCTTTTCTTGTCTCCTCTTCCTCCCAAACCCTTCTGTCATTAAATTACTTGTACTTCAATTAAAATAAGGAATAAAAATACATATCACTAGTAACACAATTTATTTCCATATTAATTATAAATAACTTTTAAAAAAAATTATAAATAACAAATAAAGGTTTGTGCAGATACACTTACCCTGTACGTTTGGTGATGGTCCCTAATGTCATTGGCTGTTTGATTTGAGCAAGAGGCAACACCACAGTCAAACTTGGAAGAGGCAGGAGTCGAGGGTTCCCAGGATTATTGTTTGTGAAGTTATTGTAAGTGTCTTGGCTGTTCAATTTACCTTAATGGGACAGAGACGTAACAAAAAACGTTATTGGAACTTTTTCTTCATTTATCATTTCTACAACTGCCTAAAAGAAGCCATTGCCAGAAGAAATAAAAAACAGAAAACAAAAAGGAAAAAAATAATAAGATCCTGTTATAAGCAAAAATGTGTAACAGACATCTCCATTTGAAGTAAAAAATAAATTACAATGGAAGCAACAAATATTTAGTTTTCTATATGTGGGGATAAAGTCCCCTTCCATGGAAGGGAAATTATTTGTGCTGCTGCTGCTTGCCTGACAGTTTTGTTCACCAGAAAGTTCTCAAGTTCAATTTGAAGAACAAGCTCTGGATTCCAATTCTCTCTTTAGAAAAAAAGAGTATCTGGAAGGGAATTATTTTCCTAAAGTACCACATACAGTGTTGGTAATTGAAAGTCCTGAAAAGGTCGCTTTTGTTGTCTCTATGGATAAAAGCACACAGAACAGTAATCTGCTGAACTAAGATCAGAGGAAAATAACAAGTAACTATATAAAATAAAGTCATGCCAAACTATACGTAAAGTATCAAGAAAATAACCAACTTCATTCAATAAAGAAAGAGAAGAAAACAAATCCTAAGTACTTTAAAAAAGGAGGGGAAAACATAACAAAAGAAATCCCAACCACCCTACATTTAGCTTGTTTCAAAGAGGTCTGTGCTGGATATACGCCCAGTTTAGATACGCTTTCTTACTTTCTGTATCATTCTGTAGTCACAACCTTTCATTCTTCAGTTAGAAAAGGAAACTAGCTACAAATTTCATGGACAGTAAAGAAAGAAATGCGAAGAAACCAAAGAAAGAAGTTAAACAAAAAAGGGGCCAGTCTGTTTATAACAGAATCAAAAGTACTTTAAATAGACAAGCAACTATGAATTAAAAGGTTTAGATCATTAACTTGTTTTTCTGTGTTCCTACAATGCTGTGAAATGCTGGCTTTGTTCTTAATCAAAAGGGAGCCATATTGGGAATTAGGTTCCTAAACAACTGCCGCATTCTACATAGATATTATACAAATCCCAGGCCAAATCCATACAATCTGACTGAAGAGCAGCCACCTTTTTTCAAGGAAGAAAAACAGCACAGAAAAGGGTTTCTCACAGGAAGTTGCCTGAAAGGCTTTAATGGTACTTCAGATGGATTGAAAATAGGAAAAGGAAGGCGGAAAAATCTTAATGAATGTCTCATCATCCTAAAGACACTCAATGCTTCCTTTATCCTTCTTTTAATACTATGTAACTGTAAACTTAGGGGGTTTGTTTTTTCTAGAAAGTCCAAAGACCCTTGCATCTCAGAAAAGCACAATAACAAAAATGATGAAGTTACAAATAATATTTTGTGCTAAGTATCTGGCCTGAACATTCGTCAGTACATTTTAAGAGAAATAGCAAGACTTTAATGAAGAACAAGCCTATTGAAGTCCCAGAGAGCAGATTTCATTAACAGCAATTTTCCTGCACCAACTTTGAATAAAAAGAAACAGGAAAGAAGGGAGGGGAGGGGAGGAACCAACAACCCAGCTCAGATTTAAATTTAAACTGAGATGCAATCAATTTTTTTAAGATTAGTTTCATAATGCTTTCTCAGTTCTTGTGAGAGGACTCGGAATAGTTTTCTGCATTACTGTCTTAATTAGTTACTGTTGCATGCAATCAAGACCTTTCCAAGAGTGCTTCGCTTTCCCGTATTCTCCATGAGGCTATGCAGCAAACGGGGACAGCGCCTACAGAGGGGACTCCCAAGTGGCTGCAATTTGTTTTCCTTTACTTGTTAGGAATATAATTATTAACCATGAACTACTGAACCAAATGACTGTGTGCTAACAGACCCCTCTCTCCCCCTGTCTCAAAGCACATTTAATTACACAGTGCCCTCTGCCCCCAACATCATGTGGTTCTCCATATGCAAAACCTTCAGTTGATTCAACAGAATATTTGCATGCAGGGAAACGAGACATTTACAGATCTCCTTCCTACAGAAGGATGAGCTGCTTTATTTTCATACAAGCTGAGGAATCCCAAGACAGTTAAGGATGTTCAGAAAACTGCAGGATTAAGTCATCATGGCTTAGGAGGCTTTTATTAATTGTAGTAACAATGCCCTACAAATATTTAGGCTCACACCTAAGAAAACATAAAGTACACACAAAAAAATGACTAGCCTATACAGAGAGAACTGAAAATGTGCAAAAGGTATGCTGAATGGGACCAAAATCTAAGACGACAATTCTTTAGAAAGAGCAAACATTCAGAGGTCAAGCCTTTCCTTCTTAAATGCACACTTAATTTGATGTAAACAAACATCAATAAAAAAATAACTAAACCAGAGCTCACCATGCATGCACAGCACCTGACAGCACAACCACAATTAAAAAACTCAGTTATGACAAAGGGAAAAGCTGTAAATACATAATATATAACCAATCTATATTTTCTGCAGCAATATTTAGTTGCTTAAAACTGCAAATAAATATAAAGTGATCTAGTTAAAAACTAAAAGTTGAAATGCTACAAAAAGAAGACAAATTATTTCTGACAGTAAAGTTTTTCTCGAAAATCTGACTACAGTAATATTAAGATAGTGTGGCTAAGTGAACTTAGAATCTTGCTTAATAGAAGTAGAAATTCATTGTATGTTGCCTCAGACCTATCAGAGAAGTACATGCTTGCTGTGGGGATGCAGTAAATGCCCTTCATGTCCAGGGCTGTTTCATTCATAAGCATTCAGCAAAACCTGTATGCTGCATTCTGTCCCATTTCATTGAGACAAAATAATGCTACACATTATGTTTAATAAGTCATTTTAAACCCCCATGAGTTTCTGGTGTGTGGTTGTACCCATCCAGAAATACAACAAAGTCATCCTCCATTCCTCCAGCCCTTTGAGGTAGGAAACTCTTCCTGCAGTAAATGGGAGTTGCGTGTGCCCAGGACTGCTAGAACAGGCCAAAAGAGCACAAAGAATGCAGTCAAGCATCAACATTATTTCTGCAGCTTAAGCAGTTGTTAATTCACTGTCAAAGCACAAGCAACAAATAAGCTAAAGTTTATGTCCCTTAGAAATATCAAACATTTCTCATACAGCAGAATCCTGTACCCAAGTTACTTTACTACATGTGGATGGCATATATTCATTCTTGCAAGGAAATATGCATATTAATAAAGAATAAAGCCCTGGAATTACAGCTTCAATAGAGTAGCTTCACTTAGTGATAATTTAACTTGAAATGCTAACTTGGTTGTAAACTGACACACAGATCACATCCTATTGACTATTCAAAGAATACTTTCTATTACAACTAATTTAGAGAAAATTAGATGTCATCATCACAATTTTATGGCAAACATGCCCTCACAAGAACTAGCCTGAACACTTCCAGCAGAGCATTCCGCATGATGAGTCAATCTGGCAATCGCCCAGAGCATGAGTTTAACAGCCCTGAGGACCCTGGGCAAGGCTAGTCCTTTTGGTCAAGTATTTGTCTTTCCACAGGCTGCCATGAAAGAGATTTCCAGGTGACAGTTCAAGAGCTGTGCACAGAATACATTAAAGACTGACCAGGCTGAGTTTTGTTTTCCCTGTGTGCATCAGCAAAAATCCCATTTGCTGGCACTGCCTATCCAGCTTGGGCCATAGCTCAGAACGTTCACAAAAGGGAGTGCTGGCATTATTTTCACTCAAATATTACACACTCAGGATTCAAATTCTTGAACACAACTAAAGCCAAGTCAAAAAGCTTCTTCAGATAATCCTCATTCAGCCTTTTAGAGTCCCACTGAAGAAAAATTAAAGAAAAAATGTCCTATGTCTCAACTTAAGCTGCTGGCAAATCTCTAATTTTACTAAGGGACTTGGAAAAAGCTGAGGATATCATGGCTCTGGTGGTCTGACAGCAGAAATTTACAAGGGCAGTGTTGCATACTGAAACATAGAAAATGATCAGTTAGTTCTGCCTCTGTACTTGTTTGATTAAAGTTTACAACGAAACCGCCATCGTATCACCCACCCAGAATCTGAGCCATGCTTCTCCAGGCATTTTATTCCACATACAGTCCAAGGAAAAATGGATTGAGGATAAAATTGAAAAAAGAAAACAACAATGGGCTTTGTTGTCAGACAGAGAGCGCGATTGCGGGGCCTGCCTGGCCAGGGTGTATTCCCAAGCCAGCCATCATTAACAGACTCACTTCCACCAAGAAAAAAAGGGAGGCCTGAAAGTGCCGGACAAAAGAAATCCCAGCAGACAAAGAAAAAACAAATTAAAAGCACCATTATAAAACACAGATGCTATAACGAAAATAAACTTCACAAGATTTACTGTTTTTTGACAAAGCCGGACATCTGTGGAAAAGACATCAGGAGCAGCTCCCAGGTACAGTCGGGCAAGTCTTGTGGCCTCACTGCTTTGGCCTCACCTCCATCCTCCTAACCACAGCCCATGTCTGGTGACCAGCTACACCACCTCCTGGTCCAAGCTATGCCAGGGTCCCTCTTCACTGTCCACGTATCTGCACCATCACAAGTCTGACTTATGGATAGCTACAGCTTTTATTTACAATTATTTTATTTACAATCCTTGTTAAACCTATAAAATACTCTTAAGGCTTGAATGTGAGGTTTAAACATTTGATCAAAACATGTCTAAGTTTTTGAAGTATAATTCTGGATATAAAAGGAAACCTACACCAGGGGGAAAACAAGCCAGACTTGTGAGCTTGGTAACACTGTCTAAAAAGCATTCAATCAACTGAAAGCAATTAATACAGTAAACTTGTCCTCTTCTGATCAACTAAGACCCTTGATGAATTCAGGCCAGATTTCAAACTGGTCAGCATTTGAACAGAGTACTTCAGGGCACTACTGTCAGAGATCATCTCTGAGGAGAGAGGAGAAAAAAAAATCCTGATTTTTGCAACTACTAATGACATAATTCTGCATCAAAACGCATCACAGCAAATACATCCTTGCAGCTCATCCGTGAACACAGCGCAATGCAGCCAGTGTCGAACAGAGACTTTTCTGGATCCTGGAAGAGTAATGGGGATGCAGCACTACAGATCGCTCTACTCTTACTCCATACATAGCAACACATTAATGTGACCAAATCACTTCTCACCTGTTTTAAACCTAGTTCTAATACATTGGTACCACTCCATCAGATGGAACTCAGTAACTCACAACCAAGCTTAACCAAACCTACACCATAACACCTATGGAATGCAAACACTAACTTACCACCAAAGGGAAACTAAATCCCTTTAGCCAGTAAATTTACCTGTCAGTTTCAGTTGTGTATGGCATGTCTCGCTGTTCAAGAGTTGTGGGATCCTCTTTTGCACAGAGAAATTCCACCCTATTAGTGAGCAAAGCAAACAGGACTTGGCCCAGACAAGTCTTCTAGTATGAAAGTAATGATCATAAGGATTTTAGTTTCTCGATACACTTTAGAATGAAAAACTAAAGTAGTTATCGAGCACCTCTCAGCCTCATAATAGAATGATTTTATGTTGCTTTTTTTCCATTTTTCTTCCATTCCTCCAATATGAAAAGCTTAGAAATGCAGCATCATTAAAATTCAAAGCCCACTTGATTAGCTTTTATATCTTACAGTCTTTAACAGACTACATTTCAAAGTGCACCATGTAGTCTACTGACATTAACACTACACATAAACATCTATAATTTGGTAAATAAATATGCAGTAACTCCAGGCTATGCAGTCAGGTAGAGGCTGAGTTACACGAGAAGGAACTGTGTTTGGTCATTATTTCTGTTCAGCGTAATACTGAAGATTCCTCAGCTAAACATTCACTAATCATATAATGCAAGGAAAATAAAATCCCTTCTAACTGGCAGACAGATAATAGCAGGAAAAACAGAAGTGTCATGGATGTGATGGTTTATTTTGCTTTTCTTTTATTCAATACAAAAAGTTTCCTGAATGAGAATGGAAAGCTTCCCAGCTTCAGTTCCAAGACTTTCACCCTCGTTTCTGACCTTTTCTCAGACATGTTCCAGTATAATCTGTAATCTACTACAGTCGGAAGAGGAAACAGCAGTGCCCTGGTGAGAAACACTGCCTTGTGACCTGAGCAGAGAACCCTGCGGAAGCAATGCTGTCTCACAGAAGTCATTTGGAAGAGCCTGACAGACAAACTCAATAGTGTCCCAAGAAACACATTCAACACCACAAGCGCTAATTACTGCCAAAAGTGGGCTTTTTCTTTTATGTTTTATCAGTCAAACATGTTTTATCTTTCCTTGCAAAATGTTACACACTTTCCTAGAGAAAGCCAGGAAACTAATTATTTTAGTCAATGATTGCTTCCAAATTAAAGTTACACTGCAATTTCCTTCAATTGTATCCTACCAAATTTAGACTCACTTCACACCCTAACCAGCAATATTTCCAACACAACTAGACCCACAGAAGGAAGAACATTATGTATTAGCTACAGCATGTATAGGCACATGATCTAGATACTTAGACCAAATTTTTCTCTCAGCTAAACTGGTACAAGTCCAAAACCTAGCACTAACTTGATTCCACTGAAATAGATGGGAGAAAATAATGCAGCCAGTTGTTTTCATGTTTAAAACCACTCAATATTGAACTTTTGAAAGACAGCTGCACTAAATTTCATGACTGTCCTAAGAAAGCAGAACTTTCTCTCCATTTGCATCCAGGCAAGGCATGTGACAGTGACAGGCAAGCTCCTCAGTCAGAATACTCTGCTGAGACATGCAAGTGCCAGTCCAAGTGTCTCAGCCACTGATGCAACAGAGTCCTCTGCCCTCTAACCCAAGCTTCTTGAACTTCAGCTCTTCCAACTGCCTGTCAGCATCATCCACTCATAATCTGAACATCACTCCCTAATATTCCTTTCCTCCTTCTGAAGTTTTTCTTTCTTCTATCTTCAGATTCAAAAACTTTGTCCCCAGTTATAAAGCATCCCACTGATAAGCTGAAAACCTCCTATTGTCCTTGGCAAAGGTCAGAAGAAGGAAAGAACTGCCCGTTACCTCCACCTGGCCTAAAATGGATGATAACAGTCCAAGCCTCAAGTTCTAACTGGGATTTGAACATCTCATTTATTTATACATCTAGTGACGTACTGCTGGCCATTTCACCTACCTCTGTGTGTGTTTCTTTTTTTTTTTTTTTCTCCATGGAAAAGAAATTACATTGATAGTCCAGAGGAATCAAAAGGGAGAGGAAGCCACTTCTGCCAGAACAGCAGCAGTGTCCTGAGCCCCATCACATCTTTCAGCAGCAGCTGTGAGGACATCCATAGAGTTAACTGCCTCATGTAAAACACATCTCCTTGAAAATCTGATACAAATGTCTGCTTCTTTCCTTACTGTTTTCCCTCCTCATTTTTACCAGTTTGCTATGATAAAGTTCCTCAAACAGCTGCACAACAAAGGTGCCTCAAAGCATTTCCTTGGAAAACAACCCCTCTCCTCACACACACACACACACACACACACACACACACGTACATACAAGATTGGCATAATAGTAAACTTTCAGGACTTATTTAACTAAAAATATTGTTGGTGCAAAGCTCAAGTCCATTTATGGACAAAACTCAAACAACAACAAGTCGACATGTTTGCCAGCTGCTAGCCCCAGGCTCTGCACAGCCATAAAGCAGGCAACAGCAGTAACACTTCAGCTGGTCTGCTCCAGATGGTGGGTACCAGCAGAATCAGCCAAACTGGCCTTTCTGCTCTCAGGCCATCTCCAGCAAACGCCAGCCACAGGCGGGGGATGCAGGCCTATTTGGACCTGTTCTTGTACTTTCAACTCTTCACAGATTAAAGGACTGCAAGATTAGTCCTCTTTGGACCTGTTCTTGTACTTTCAACTCTTCACAGATTAAAGGACTGCAAGATTAGTTTCTTGTAAGTACTATAGGTATAACCATGGAATATCTTGCAAACAGATGTGAAGGTGCAGTGCCCTGCCCACTCTCCCCAACACATGGCCATAAGCCACCTCAGGACCAAATGCTGTGGCTGTAGCTACCAAAGAACTGGACTGTAGTTTACAGACTGTTCAAGGAAAGAACTATGTGAGCTCAGACTTAACAGGCCACTAATGAGGTTATCATACAGGCAGCTTCTAGGCAATGTGCAGAGGCTCTGTTACTCCAATTTCTTGCACATGGGAATTTTACTAACGCTGTCTGCTGATAAATGATGAAACGCTTGAGAAAACAAGTATTCACTACTACTGCTCCTTGTCATGCCCATCAATCATAATTCATATCAACAGGGCCCTGAATTCAAAGCTTTCTTTCAGGGATGACTCTGAGATGCTTCAGCATTGTGAACACACTTCTCTTCCAGCAATACAGAAGAAAATTATCTTTAGAAACTTAATTTTTTTGGGACAAAACAGTCAGAAAAACTGGTCAGCTTGTCTTAGAAACTGCAAAATGACTGTCTGGGAATTTCTGCAGGACACCTCTACAGGTGTGCTGGGTGAGAAGACAGGGAAAGCTTAATAGCAACCACTTATCCAAAGGTCTTAGCTTATTAGAATGTAGTATTAACAATAAACTACATCTTAATATATTTGTGGCTTCATCCTCACCTTTTTACCTATGCCTTATTTTCCCTTGCTCTAGCTGTGAAAATTAGCACAGGGATTTTAGCATCTGAATTCAATCTGGGTTGAATACACATTATTTATCCCAAGCTATGTGAAAAAAGTGCCTCAAGAACCACTGCATATGAGAACCTGGTAATAATAACCATGAGTAATTACAAAAAATGGCTTGTCTGAAACACCCATAGAACAGAAACTGAAGTAAAACATAGCAATCTCTCTCCCTCTTCCATCCACCACACACCCTCAGCAGCTCTGCTCTTTTACCCATGACCGTTAAGGATGTTTTCTGGCTCTGTGACAGCATCGTGACTCAGGTCATGAGAAGTGTCAAAGATGCATTTCCTTGAGATGGGAAAAAGCAACTGATTTTAACAGCCCACAAAGACTAAGCAAAAAGAATAAGCCCAATCAGCATATTTAAGGTTAAAGATAAGCCTTTTAAAAGATACAAGTATATCTTATTTCCAATCTTTATGCTTACGTTTCTTTCCGTAAAGTGTTTAGGTTTTTCTCAGACTACCAAAAATGCAGTTGATTTAAATGCCTGACTTAAGAATAATAAACTGAAACAAATAAACAAGGACAGCACCCATTTACTGCATAATCGATCACCAATCATCTACAGAGGCAATGTGATTCAAGCACAGGAGATCAACCCTCAATTCCCTTTCAGCAGCAGCTATGCCCCAGACTACCCACTGCAAGGGAAAGCAGAAGGTGTTTGGGCTTAAACTCAGAAGGTTCATCAGATAAAAGTACAGTTCCCACCAGTTTTTGTCCCATTCCTTTCCCTTGCTGGTTACTAATACAGAGTTTCACATGCCTTCCTTCATGCCAAACCTTACTTGTCATAAACACCCTCAATACTTAAATCTCCTCCTTCAGCTGATACCGCCTCTTGAAAAACTCTAGATTCTACTTTCTCACCTTCCAACCAACCATATTACAAGCTTGTATCAGGTGACCAAACCTATTTCTTGTCATTTCACCGATCACATCTCCCACAGGCTACTTACATTTCTTGACCCACCAACAAATTTGTAGACCATGATGTCTCTCCTCCAGTAGACCTCTCTTCTCCTGACATAATCCCAGCTTTTCCACTCTTGTGCTGTGGAAACGAGCACTGTCAGGAAACCTTTTCTGCATCACTCCTTCAGTGACCAGCTCTTTTCTGCTGGTTTATTTCAAAGCTCAGTCTTAGCAACTGCCTTTATACTGATAACACTCATTTATTTCTCCTGAAAATACTCTTCAGCTCTATGCATGTGCACCTAGTCCTCTGCACAGATACATAAAGCATACTGAAAAGCTGTAAAGCAACTCAGTACATTCCTTCTTGTGCATCACTATTTATCAATTTCTAATTGCCAACTCCATGACCCTACCAAACCCGATGCATAATGCGCAGGATATCTACTTTCTCACTATATATGAGAAGAAAATACACTGGCTTGGCTTTTACATCCCTGGTGAGATTTGGAGATGGAAAAACATCCTCTTATTTTAAGTTAAGAGAAAGTAATGGATGGAACAACTGAAACAACAGAATCCCAAAATGTCATTTTTATTAAGCTATTTTCAGAGAAACACTTAAAAATCCAGTTACCACTTCTTCTTGGGCTCCCCCCCATACATGCCTCTGGCACATCAACACTCGACCCTACAGAAAGTCTCTTCAGTTTGATGTTACCCGGACTGAAATCATCCATCTTGACAGGAAAACTTCAGTTGGACGCTCACATCTGTGGTAATCCAACCCCTCTCCACCTTCCACCCTGCTTTCACCTCACGATCTATCTCTGACATCGTGGCCTCCTGTGCACTACCCTATTAGTTCCCCTATGCCTGTCTACCCACAATCTTTCTGAACCAGTTTGCTTTGACCGCTGCCATGGCATTTGCTGTGCTAAATCACTCAGTAATAGATTTTTACACTTCATATCTCAAGCACTGCAATTCCCCTCTGATATCAGTCTCCAACTTTTAATTTATCTGCAATTCTCGCAACTCCTTTTTCAAATATGAAGGCAGACATTTGCCCCAGTCTCAGATCTACGCTGTTTACAAAAGCTCCACCTCTAAAACACTTTATGTACAGACACGAACTTCCCTTGTGACAGAATTTATCAGTCTACTTCCGTACTTATCTGAAGGGAACGGATCTTTTCCTTCCACTTCAGAAACTATCCAAAATATATCACCCACTTCTTTCACTCCACTGATTCTCCAGCCATTAAAATGAAAAAAAATAAAGGGGGGGGGGGGAGCAGAAATACAGCAAAACCCACATCTCATTTCCAAGCAGTAAGCTCTGCCTAGTTCCCAAACTGGTGGTTTTGAGCTGTTTGTACCTCTCACGTATAACCATGTAACTCCCAACATATAAATTATTATTTATTTCCCCCCAGTTGGCATAAAATCATGAAGAGAAACTTCAAAAGAGAGCGGGAGATCGAGAGAAATCGCTACGTGTTTTAGCCAGTTGCACAGGGGTTACCTCAAGACCGTGAGGTAAATTCTCCCTGCATTAACCAAAAGGAAGGTCCGTTCTTCTTACCGCTCTTTGCCAAGTGTTTTACATGGCGATAAAATACCCGGGAGCACCCTGGCGAGTCTGTGAGGAGCCGCGGGTGCGAGGGAAGCGTTCTCCCAGGTGGAATAACCGCGGGTACAAACGCGCCGGCAGCGGCCGCAGCCCCGGAACCGTCCGCGCTCCCCTCAGAGGCGCGGCACGGCGGGGGGAGGGCGCCCCCTGCAGGCTGCCGCCGTTCACCACCGCTCAGGGCGCTGGGTTGAAAACAGGGAGTTTTGGTCAAATTTAAACACCCGGGAGAAGGGGGACTAGGAATGACGTGGAAATAGGTTTAAATCAGATAGTGGAAAAGCAATACGGTTAAATACACCGGACGTTAAAAATAAATCATTAAATAACCAGGCCTATTCTGCAGCAGGCTTTATTACTTCTATACATCTATAAAAAACATTCCATGCCGAGAGAGGCTGCAGTTAACCCAGAGGAAAACTCAAGATTCACAGAGACTTTTTAACCACTGTTTTGGTGTTTACAGTGCCAGCACTCGAGTTTAGCTTTGGAGGGAGCTGCCTTCCAGGGCTTTACGTTCTTATACAGTCAATTTTCTTTTAAACTATTTTTGTCTGCCTCTCTCTAAAGAGGTGGTTTCTTAAGTGAGTGTTACTTAAAGGAAACCAATCTGTTTTTCAGGAAGGGCTGATGATGTCAGTCCTTTCAACTCTGTTTTCCCATAAGAATTCTTCTAGTAAAAGGAGTTTCACTCTGGGAAATAGTGAAAACTAACGGGAAAATATTTAAAGCATCTTGGGCAGTATGTTTATCAAAGTCCTAGCTTTACACTTGGGTTTTAATCGCGTTGTGAATGTTACAAACGAGGGGAAAGCGAGAGAAGCCCTTTTTGGTTTTGAGAATTGAAAAAGATTTTTCAATGAAAAAAAGTGTGATACTAAAATATTCCTGAAGAGCTAAATATACGTCTGAATGCAACATATACAGAACGTGGGTTTTTATAGTTCTAAATTTATGTGCTCCATTTCAGCATAGGTATTAAATCTGAAACAGAACCACTGCGCGTTATGAACAGGAAAAATACACCAGCCAAATAAATACTTCAACCCCCAACAAAATGACAAGAGAAATTCAGAGAGTATCATATTATTATTGACTGGGTTTAGGAGGTGTGGATGTGTAGCTATAGGTTCAATGTGTGCTTACTTACTCTATTATTGTTCTGATACTGGAAATCCCTGCAGTCAGCAACAGAAAAAACCTCTGAGCAGAGCCAGAGAGACTCTAACTTACGGGTGGTTCAAGAACTAATGATAGTAACAGACTGTAAATTTTCATTTGCAGAATAAAAACAATATGAGTTATATAGAGCTTTCAACCTTCCAAGAAAAGCATTCCATTTTTACAGCCAAACACTCCCTGCTATTCACATACAGGTCCTGATGATAATGTCTGTTCTAACTACTTATCCATTAACCCACCCTGCCTACCTGTGAGACAGGTAAGTACCACAAACCCCATTTTAGACAAGTAAAAAGGTCGTATCAGGCCACATATTACCCTAATACTTAGCACCACAACCAACTGATGTCATAATAGCCTTATAATAGTAAAAGCCCATAAAAGGATCCCAACCTAACTCCGATATTACTGACAACGCACTCTGGCAATCCAATGGAATGACAAAAATACATTGCCTCTGGATTAACAGGCACAACAGCCAAAACAAAACCTGTGCTAGCTATAAAAGGTGAAAAGGAACTATCTCTTTATCATCCTCTATTTAACAGTTTACTTCATTCTGCTAAGGAGAACAAAGCAGAACTATGATTCATTTGGAAATGAAATCATCCCCACCCCTAGTAAAAGCTTACATCGTGTGGGTAAACAGTTCCTAGGGTACTCTGAACAAAAAGTAAATAGATCGCCTTGCTACAATACACATAGCAAACAGTTTCATTTTGAAACGAGAGTTAAAAAACACGTGAGAAAAATATCACAGAGCCTGAACTCTGAAAATATTTACAAGAACAAAAGCTAATCATAAGTTAACATCAATAGGTTACAATTGCTCATCAAAAAAGAAGATAACAAGCAAGGGCTTTGCTCACAGAAATCCGGTCTCCTGGTCTCGGGTTGGGGCAATGCTATTGTAATGTGAAAGAAATATTTGCAGAAGGATTAACAGCAGTTTTTCTTTTTTATTTTTAGGGCTTATTGAAACGTTTCCGGATTGTAAAACACGTAAGAAGAAAAGCATGATGACACCAGAATACTATCCAGAGATAAAACCAGTTTATCACAGTCTTCTCTGAAGATCGGTCACCTGATCAACAATTTGTCCCAGTGCAACAGTGCTCTTCAGGACACGATTTTGGGGTTTATTTCCATTATAATCAACTGCACTTGGACGGATGACTGAGGACACAGTTACTCTTCTTAAATAAAACTACAAAAAACAAGTAATTCCACACATGGGGAACACAGAAATTATTCCTCCTGTTACGCAACAGAAAACTGAGAGACAAAATCAGCTGCATAAAACTGACCAAGGGTCACAGAGCGAGCTAAAAGTAAAGCAAAGAATTAAACCCAGAACTGCTCTCTTGCAAGTACTGGCCTACACTCCTGTCACCAGACTGCCCTAACTCCTCCAAACGACAATAATTTAACATTCTAATACAATAAGAAGCTGTTACAATCTGAGTAAGCACATCTTAGCTCACTAATTAAAATAATCACCACTCTCTGGCTAAGCCAGCTGCCACACGTACACAAAACCCCTCCACTGAAAGTCATTGTGAACTTCAGGGGTTTTTTTTCCCAAGTTAATCATAAATGGCTTTTTGTAGGAGCCTACACTACACTTCAATATCCTTCCTGCCTCCAGCTAGGTAACCTGAAAGATTACTGAAAGTAAAAGGCAGCAATAATATTCCTGAAAACATTACTATCTTTTACCAAATGGATTATTTTAAACCAAACTGTTGTTTGGGTTGTTTTCCTGAGATTTTAAGGCAACTCCGCTAACTCCCCTGTTTAATCTCCTGGTAGGAAATTTTCATATGAAGGTTTGCCAAGTTACCGACACAGTCTTTGTATGCAGCCAACTTGAAGCTCTTCTGCACTGTGAGAAAGTGATGAGCAAACACAACCTGGGTGAAGTTCATCAGAAACTGAAACTACCTTTCAGCCTTCTCATAGAACTAATGACTTAAACAGCACTCATTACAAAGATCTTGGGAGGGAAAAGATCTGATTTACTTATTATATCCCCAGACAGGCATTTGAAAACTGAAACCATAAAACTCCTGGGACACTCCCACAAATGCTTCTCCCTTTCTCTCAGTAACTCATCCATGTATGTCTTTCTCCTACCTACCTCATCTGTCCATCACTGAGAATGCTACAGCAAATGAAATTGCTGCTTCTTCTTGGGTTGGAAAAAAGTGTCAAATCTATTCAGAACTTCAAATGTACCTAAGAGCACTGCAAAGCCAACAACTCACTGACATTTCCCTTGACACAAACCAGAATAGGTTAGATGAAAGCCACACAAATTGATAGTTCCTTCCTCCCCTGTATGTGATATCAGCAGTTAGAAGGGATTGGATGTGCCATAGTAAACCTCTACAGCACTTTCTAGCCTGTTTCAAGCCTTACATGCTAAGCTGTTGCACAACGATGTGACAGAAGAAAGTAAAATGGTAGATACTCAAATATCTCTGAGGAGGAGGAAACCACAGATCGCATTTTGGGTGACTTCCAGTGGCTCCAGGCAGAAGAGCATGGCTCCAGAACAGCACTGCAGAAAACTACATTTAGAAAACTCCAAAGAAAGAAGAAAATAGAAAAGCTTCTTCTGGGTCAAGTCTGGTTCCCTTAATAATCAACAAGACATAGAAATGTTTCTTTGATTCAGAAATCCAACAAAGGTTCTCTCTATGGCAGAGGACTCTCTTTGTTGTCTACGAGAGCACATAGTTGGGCTTTCACAAGCACTTCTAATCCTACTCATAATTAGGGGAGAGGGACTGCTCTCGACCATTTTTAATACTCTCAGACTGGAAAAGGGTGGCTCTCCATACCAAACTGCTATTTAAACTTTCACTTCAATGGAAGCTGTGACTTACTTTTAATAGAAAGGAGGGGCAAGGATGCAGCAAATCCTGAATCCAAACAATGCAGCTTCTAGTACAGACCTCATGAAAGGGAAGGGCAAAAAGAATGGCAAAGATGAAACTGATGAAGCTGGGACAATGATGACATTTAAACCTTATTCAGAGGCTCTCCTTCCTGTCCTCTGAGTTTCTCCGAAGCACATCCTCCCCAGGAGTAGGACGTACAGGTCAATTCTTAGAGATCTTTTTTTGCTTTGCAAATTACTTCTCACACTGCTCACACAGGCACACAAAAGTGGACAAAAATCTAAGCCATCAACTTCACATTACCTAGTTTCCACATTTCTCCTCAAACAGTATTTACTGTGAATATCCAAATAGACTTCATGATCATCAAGACTGACGAGCAATGAGAACTTCAGAAACTACTTTTGAATATAGACCAGATTAATGACCATGTGCTAAATGGAAACAAAACTTGAAACCCAAAGACCTCAAAACTTTCAGTTTAGAGTGGAAATTATTAACACAGCTGTGATAGTAGAGTTTACTTAAGCTGCAAAACCAGAACTATCTTTCTGAAGTATTTATACCTTGGCTCTGCATACATTACTTACTTTTTTGCACAATACCTGCAGCATCTTATTTAATGGAAGTCATTTTTTAGCGGCACGAACTACACAAGCAGATAGAACGAACCATATCAATTCTTGCGATCTCCAGTAAATACTACTGAAACCCAAAGCTAGAAAACCATGAAGATCTTTAGGCAAAGGTTATTTAGGAACCAAATCTTTTTGAGTCAGGCAGCTACACAGCAGGTGCTGGAACACCTTAGAGGACATAGGTTCTAATGACTCAAGGGAACAGGTTTCTTGACCATGTAAGGGGAAGGAAAAGAGGAAAAAAGAGAGATTTACCATGGAGTGGCGAGCCAGAGGGGCTGCTTGACAGGCCTGGAACAGGGCTACAGCGTCCTCCTTGCTTAGATGTCAGCTCTTGCTCTATCTCTTCCAGCCCTGCACTCTTCTGGAATCGGCTCATGCGATTTACCACCCGGGGTGACATGTGTGTTCGCACACAGGGCTGGCCACCATATGGATTGATAGGAAAAACATGGGAAGTGCCCCGAAGTGTGCTGACCACAACCCAGCGGCAGTCATGGCTGAAGGAGATATCCTGTACCTAGAAAACAGGGGAGTGAAATGGAAAGGCAGTCACTGATGTACATGTATCTAACAAAGGAAACACAATCATGTTGTACACAAACACAAATCTGAATTGGAAATATGAATAAAAACTCTAAATTTAGGCAACAACTTGAATTTCTGCATATATACCGATGAACTTAGGATATATTCAGCATACGTTACAATATGCAGTATAATACCCAGTTCCAAATTGTGCGTACTTTTCAAAACACTCTGAGATTTTTCTTTTCAACAGGCCTGAACTTCTGAAAACAAATCATGCTGCAAAGTACTGCAGAAAGCCACCATTTTCAAATAGAATTTAGTTCTAAAAAGAGTTGAGAAATCATTTCAATCACATCTTTTGTTATTTGCTCCTTTAACTATTGGCGATTACCCAAAAAGGGTAAAAGGAAGGATGAGAAGAGAGATCTCATCACTGGGCCTGATTTCGACAAATATCTGCACTCAAAACAGTATTTTCAGTCAACAGAAATACCACGTCCCGTGCAACTTAACCCAAAATCGATGGCCAGTATTTTCAGGAGCTGTCTATAACAGTCTCTGATCTTGCTACTGTCAGTGAACCCCTCAGGGGAACTACCATTCATCCAGGTATCCCGGGACCTCTGCTCTTCCTTGTATGTACAATTTTGTCAAGAAAATAACAACTTTGACCATTTCTCTCTGTAAACCCACTCCATTGTACACATAATATTTATTAATCAGCTATTAAAGTCCCAGTAAAGACCCCAGCTAGACTTCTTCTTACACATACAGGTGCTTATCTGCCACATGTTGAGAAACACAGGTTGGTCTTTAGCTTAAAATGGCCAGTCTTGAAGCAAATATAAAACTACATTTAAATAGTTTCTACTACAGTTAGTCACTGCACAGATCTCAGATACAAAGTCCAGAAGGATTCAGTTCTCTTTTAAGTGTGCTTTATACAACGCTTTGATGGAAAGCAAATTCTTGTTCCTGAAGGAATGCTTTAAAAGAGAGATTAAAGTTTGTTTCCACCCTGTACTGGCAGACAACTCAAGAAAACAAGAAGTCTGGATTAAACTGATTTATCATAGAAAAAAAATCCTAAACCAATTCTCCTAAAAGTATTTTTTAAAGGTAAAAGCTAACTAAAAAGACCCACATACACAAGCGGGATTTAACACGGCAAACAAACATACAGACAAAGGATTTAGCTTTCATTATATTATTAAACAGCATAAACCAAATAAAATTCTTTCAGATTTCACTGAAGGCAGCTTTACAATACACCAGGTACTCAAATTGGAGTAAACCCTGATAACATCTTGACAAATATTCCAGAAATGCACTCCAGCTATTCCAGACAAAAGCAGCAAGTATTCATCAAAGTACAAGCTTCCAACTGAGCGCTCAAGCCTTTGAGATAAAACACGGATTTAAGTCTTGTGACAAGATATTTGGCTGACAGACTGTCACGATACAAAATGCTTCATCGACATTACATAGATAAACTAAAAAACAGGGCTACACACCTGCTCTTTTCAACCATAGTGACATATCCAAACGACCTGCTAATGATACAGCCAAACAACCTCCCCAAAACCTGACAGCTTTGGCACTTCCAGCGATTCTGGTATTACTGACATAAAGTCACAGCACTTAGAGCTCCTAGTTTGCCTACAAAGTGTTTCACCTTAATAGGTTACTCAAAAAGGATTAGAGACCCCACAGGGATTAAGAAGAGCCAAAAAAAGAAACCTCAAAGCCTGGAGTCAGAGAAAAACTATGGCACCAAGAGAATTTCACTTGCTGTTCAAAGAGGCAATTTCTCTTGGTCAAAATCAAACATAGGAACTGAATACAAATTGCCATTCTCAGTTACAACAAAAAGAGACCCAATATAATAAAATCATTAAGGCTGTTGGATTGTAACTCCAATCCCATCCAAGGCCCTGTCTTCTAATTTCTAACAATGCAAAGAAAGGCTATGCCTGTTGTGAGATGTGGCCCCTCTGGACACATCACTCCTTCCAAATGTTTGGTATTTATTTTAGATCCAGTTTTAAATTCCCTTCCCAGCATCAATCTGTCCCAGCCTCAAGAAAACAGCTTTTCTCCTCCTTCCTCTCTGATGTTCTGCTCCCTCAGTCTGTAACTCCAACAGTTTTATCTGTCTTGCCCAGTTGGTTCATGCTTCTTGCACAAGTGCAGCTCTAGAAGGGACTTTACAAACCTCCCTGTGGACTGAGCAACCCAGGTATTTGTAGGATAGGCTCAGCCTGCCTATGCCTCTTCAATCTCTTCCTCCTGCCCTTCAGCTGATTTCACAGCCAAACTCTACTTTCACTCACATCTACCACATACTCTCTCTTACCTTACGGTATTTGGTAGAGAACTTTTAGAGGATGGTTCTATGAGATGACAGACAAAAAAAAAACAAAAACCCATACCTCACTACTGCCTAACAGAAATCTGTGTGTTTCCACATGAACACCCAGCTGTCAGTGCGCATCCTTGTGATTTCATGTTGTTTTAAAAAACACATACAACAGCCCTGGTATATGATGACACAAGCCAAGAAACTGGGAAACAATCATGACAGGATGTTTTTTCCCCAATGTAAACATGACACAGAAAAAAGTATTCCTGATCTTCAGGAAGAAAGCTTGGAACAACGTAATCCAAACCCCGCTCTTTAAAATAACGATCACGAACACTCGCTGCAGTTACGAGTGGGTGTCATGGTCAGGACTACTGAAAATATGGCTGAAACCACAAAGAACAAACAGATTTTTAAGACTTAGTAATAACAAGAAAAAAGGTGCTGACAGATGAGTGCAAAATGAATTACGATTTATAAGAATACAGTTATGAAACCCTACTTGGTAGCGACAAAATGTGTTGTGCAAACCACCATGACACACACAGTGATTCCACCTGTCTCCTACCAGTCTCAAAAATGGCCTTGTCTTAGAATCACAGAATTCTATGACATTTCTATATAGATTGGAAAGGACCTTAAGATCATCCAGTTCCAACCTCCTGCCATGTGCAGGCACATTTCCTCCCAGGTTGCTCAAAGACCCATCCAACCTGGCCTTGAACACTGGTCTTACCCAGATGAGCGATGAGTAGCAGTACCACAGAGAGTTCAAAGAGGTAATTCAGAGATTATGTCCAATTTCATACAAGGGCATGAATCAAACCAGCACAAATCCATCTGTGCAATGCAAAGGAGCTTGCAACATTCCAGTAGCCCTGGAAGAAAGCTATAAACCAGGCTGAAAAGAGGATGCTTGGCACAGCAGTCTGGAAATGACTTCAAAAAATCAGCTCTGTGTGTCCATGAAAAATAATAGACATAAATTAATCACATCAGCATTGCTATTCTCCACCACACTGTTACTGTACACTACACAGAGTTCTTGACTGCGCATTGTATAAACAAACTGCACAGTGGCCCATTAGTGGTTTTCAAGTTTATGCTAAGCGTTGCAATTTATTGCTGTCCTTTAGGTTAATGTACTATTATTTCATGCATTTATAATATATTTCTGGAGTTGTTGTTAATTATGATGTAATGTTTAGATACCAAAGATCAATCAAGACCCCATAGTGTTTACAGATATACATTACTTAACTACAAAGTACAGTAGGTCTCTCATGATGCAAAGTTTATTCTATAGCTCAAGGTCAACATCAGATTTAATACATCTGTATTTCAAAGTTTTATCTATCCTTTTCTGTCTGGATCAGTAAAGGGAATTATAGACCTGAGATGTTGTTTAACTTGGGAATCCTTAGGATAATTTAAATTGCAATACTAAATACTTTAGAGGGGATAGCAGTGCTTTCTCCTATCTCTATTATCATTTCACCCCCCTAGTTTGTGAGCAGTTCTGTTTCTAAACTTTCAAGCAACATTTCTCATATGCAAAAGTCTCAGTGAAATCCTTGGATACTCAAAGTCCTCATCAGGAAGCACCAGAAGCTTTTCTGGTCCAAAGGAATGCACTTATGACAACCACAGAACTTTATGAGGGTAACAGCACACATCCTCCAGTTTGCCCATGTCTAAATCAGGTATTCTGTGACTCCCATCATACAGGAGGTTTGTCCATACTTTACAGATTATTCAGCTTCCCCCACAAATCCAGATCTTGTCAAACCCAAAAGGGCTTCCAGCTGCCAGACATGATGTACCCCTTCTACTACTGCCTGATACTGACTCTTCTCTGTATTAATAATGACTTTTCAGACAAAGAAATAACCAGTACCCTCACAAAATTCTCAATCCTATTTTCAGAGTTATGGACAAGATCATATAGAATCATAGAATATAGATCATAGAATAGTTAGGGTTGGAAAGGACCTTAAGATTACCCACTTCCAACCCCCCTGCCATGGACAGGGACACCTCACACTAAATCACGGCACCCAAGGCTACGTCCAACCCAGCCTTGAACACCACCAGCGATGGAGCATTCACAACTTCCCTGGGCAACCCATTCCAGTGCCTCACTACCCTCACAGTAAAGAATTTCTTCCTCAGATCCAATCTAAACTTCCCCTCTTTAAGTTTGAACCCGTTACCCCTTATCCTATCACTACAGTCCCTCATGAAGAGTCCCTCCCCAGCATCCCCATAAGCCCCCTTCAGATACTGGAAGGCTGCTATGAGGTCTCCACGCAGTCTTCTCTTCTCCAGGCTGAACAGCCCAAACTCACTCATCCTATCTTCATGCGGGAGGTGTTCCAGTCCCCTGATCATCCTCGTGGCTCTCCTCTGGACTTGTTCCAACAGTTCCATGTCCTTTTTATGTTGAGGACACCAGAACTGCACACAATACTCCAACTGAGGTCTCACAAGAGCAGAGTAGAGGGGCAGGATCACCTCCCCTGATCTGCTGGTCACACTCCTTTTGATGCAGCCCAGGATATGGTTGGCTTTCTGATGACTGTTTTCCTAGAAGAGACAGTTCAACAATGTTCCAGACATTCTGGGAGGCTTTAGCATGACTTGGAAAGAAATCATCCAGCACTTAGATGGAAAAGAAAAAACAGTCTGAGAAAGGTTTTCTTTACGGTTTTCTTTACAAGTGCTAAGAAAGAAGTCTTTAAATACGCTTGTATTACACAATGAGACCTCCACCATGCAGCTTCCTTCAGCTTTGCCATTTCTCTCACCTTCACCATTTGTTTCTTCCAACCCTTTCCACCAAAGCATTCATTTCAGACCTCTGTAACTCCTTTTCAGTCTGTTTTCCTTCAGTGACTGCTCTTCTGCTTCTTTTTAACTTCCACTCTCCTAATGGGCTGGGCTGTGAATTCTATGATGAAAATCCTCCAGAAATCCGATTGAAAATTTAGCTGACATGTTCAGGCTCTGACATGCATGAGACAGCAGCATTATTTAACACACAAGAGTCCTACCAGGACATGCAGTGTGTCTTCAGCTTTACTGAAGCTTGTACAGATCAAACAATTACTTCTGATATTCTGGAAACCTGGAGGAAAGCATCTGAACCGAAGGTTTCACAGCTGACATACATTCATTTGCTTTATAGAGGGGAGTTTATGCCCTAATTCTTTCCTTATTCCCACAACTCCTCCAAATTGAAGCACTGTTTAATTAGAACATATTCACAAAATATGCTTTTAAAAAATCAAGCCATAACCAAAAGAAAACACAACAGAAGCAAAGCAGCATAGAGAAAACTTATTTCAAAAGCAGTGGATGAAAATGGGCCCATCCAAAGAATGACACAAGCAATCAGCTAGGGCAGGCAGTGACCTTGTTTACCACCACTCCCAGAGATGACTGACAGCCCATATCCAGCCTCTGTATTTCAGGGCTTCTAAAAGTTAATATTGTACTAACTTGCTGTACAGCACTTAAAACATATACTATCACTTACGTCCTTAGGAAGAAGACTGACCTTTACTGGGCTACCATGTACCTCCCCAGGCAAATCCACTTTTGATGTATGTGCATAACGCAGTGGTTAGAAAACAAAGCTCACAATACCAAAACCAGGTGCTGTCACAGTAATTATAAGACATAAATATTAAAGCACATTTTGATCTTCCTGGTGCTCTTTTTTCCCATAGGGTCCTTTTTCCCATTGTGCTAACTTATACCAAGTACAATTTGCACATTTTGGTGCATTTCACTGCATTCAACTAAACTTCCATAGTGAAGTGAAACAAGAATAAAGCACAACTGGCATTAACTGCAATAGGAATTTACCCCAGTTTCAGACAAACTATGCAATGTCACAGAGAAAACACACCCTTTGAAGGACATGACTTAAGTATTAAATCATGCTGTGCAGGGAGATGGCAGAAATAAACCCCCAATATCATTAACCTACAAGAAGGAGCAGCAGGACTGAGGAGGCAAGGGTCAAAGTAAGTTACAGAACTGGTCTGTATTTGAATTTTTTTTTGGTTTGTAAAATTAAGGAAATGATGCAGCAAAAAACATATGAAAAAAATAATAAAATCATGGACTGCACAATAGGATTTATCAGAGCCACACAGGCCCAATGCTGTCTCCCCGAGTCGTCAAAGCTGATTCCAGTTTTCTACAGAAACAACAGCAGAATCTGGCCATTGCAAGACACTCAGGTAGGGTCCCTCAGCCAGTGGAGCTGCTTTCCTTTAATAACTGAAATTGCAGATGCCACTCTGTGTACAGCAGTCTCCTCAAGGTAGTTAAGCTACTGCAGCAGTCTTATTGTCCGCTTTCATCAAAGACTGATCAACTTCCCTTAACCTATCTTTATTATGACAAGATTGCCCCCAGGTTCCTTCCAGACATAAGAAAGTCTCTCTTCCAGAGACTATTACAGTAACTCCAACTACGTAACTATGTCAAGGATAGGAAGAAACTTCTATGACCACAGAGGTCAACATGACGTTTGTGAACACTTCCAGTGTTTCAGTACCTGGACATGGTTCATGACACAATCTTGACCAGTCCCTGTGAAATCATGCCACAAATCATCCATGCTTTCCCAAGGAAAGTGTAAAATCGCACGTGCTCTGCGACAGCCCCTGTTGGAATGCTTTTACCATTCCCTCTGTTTACCTGCGCTGGCTGAACTCAGCTATAGCAGCAGTCTGAGCGTCAGAACAACAGAAGCCTGACAGCATAAAAGATGACAGAGGACCCTGGCCAGCAGCCCACTGATGCTATCACTGCGTTTATTTGTTCTAGGTTGAGATAATTCTGTTTTCAGGGATTTGGTTTTTTTCTGTTTACAATTTCAGATCAAAGAGGAAGGCTCCTCGGGTGACAGTCTAACTTCCATCTGCAAGTAAATGAGCTTCCTCGGTTCAGAACATGCTATACCTTCATTAAAGCCTTCCTAAATGCTCTTGGGTAAAAAAATGAGTGCAGTAAGTGTTGACCCACACTGTAAGAGCTGCAGAACAAGAAAGTGTTCCCTTAGCCAAAAGGTGCAGCAAATACACTGGCACATTCTTCCCCTTTGTAGCTGAATTGCAAGCATGGAGAGCTTCAGTTCTCTCTCTGGTATGGTTAAACACAACCAGCACTTGCAATGAACCCTCACAAAGTAACAGTGCAGCAAACATATGGGTTTGTGTTCTTTGAGGTAAAAACATCCTAAAGCTGAAGTGGTACTTAAAGACTAAAAGATATTAATCCAATGTAACTGAAACTGTGACTTCTGTCTGTGTTTGCAAAAAAGTTGGAATATTGTGACCTTGGGACTCGCATTCACTTCAACCAATGGAGTATCTGAGCACTTCACATTCTTTCACAGCCGCTGTGCTTGCAATTCCCATACGAGGCAGAAAGAAGTCAGCGTCTTTGACAGGAACCAGGTTATCTTCACAGGCCTGACTCAATGGTTTAGTCAGCACATAGGCTTCTTCCTATACTTGCTGCTCAAAGTCAGCAAATACAACGTAGATTTGCAATAACAATAGTTTAGAACTCAGCAATGCTCTGGTTTATGGCTCAAAGCGTGCAGAAAGAGAAAAGGAAAACCATGTTATGAAGACTTGCTGTGAACAGTCAGCGACAATACCACTACTTATCCTCAGTTGTGTGTCAAGGGGAATGGAAGTTTAAAATACCCACCACCTTACCAAGCACAATACCCATATCTCTTCAGCATCATGAAGCCAACACTAAGCGGACTGGCACAGCAGACAAGCCCTGAGAAGAAGATCACCAACAAAACTACTTGAAAGATGGCCTTTGGACACCACTGCAGGGTACAATGACCATCAGCTGTTCAGAAAGTGCCCATGATCAGACACTGAATACTGGTACAATCTGCTGTGAGCGACATTTTGGTGTAGGGAAAGCTTACCTTTGTGAAGGAATCTGCAACAGCTCCATCCCTTTTTCTGCTATTGGGCAGAAAAGTACGAACAGCACAAGCACAGCTATTGGGATGGATTATCAACACAAACCCAACGTTCTGGATTAAATCCATTTTCCCTTTTCTTCTTTAAAAATTAAAATAGGAAGTCTCTGGTTTATCCCATTCATTAATGGTATGGTTTCAGCAATAATGCCGCGTTGAAGTGGCCAACCCATTGCAAATGCTTAGCACGAATTCTGCTTCAGCTAATGGCAAGATCCTGATGAAAGGAGACAAAAGCCCTAGAGTTCGCTTTACACCCAGGCTTTGTATTTCAGAAATGGCCAGGAAAAGGTAGAAACAATCTTTTAGATGGAAATTTTTCAACCCCAAACCAGAATTTGTCAGGGATTTAGAAAAATGAGAGATATATTCTTTAGTTTTGTCAAAGTCACCACACAGCTCAAACATCTGACTCAGGAGAAAGATGTGGGTGACTTAGAGGCATCGCTTGATTGCAGTAAATCAATCTGAAAACACCTTTATTAACTGGTAACACTTGCTTCTTCTTCTTTAATATACATTAAGCGTGCAACTTAATCCACTTAAGATGTTTCTGTATGCAAATGACAGAAGGGACTTCCTGCCACCTCCTCTTAGCAGGCAGATGTGACAATCCAAGCTACTGCTCTGCCCTCCAACCACTAACCACAACATAAAAGGGAGAACTGGGAATTATGCAGCCCTGCAAGAGGGGATACTCCTGGGCTGATATTCTAAACTGGGTGCAATTACAATTCAAACGTGTAACACATGATATACCTGTCCATAATTGGAACACCAATATATATGGCTTCCAAATTTCTGCTCCCAGGGCGAAAGTGGTAAGCCATGTATTATTACACAAAGCATACACTGCATTTCCAATACTCCTTGGAAAAAACTGGTCTTACAGAGTACTCCATGTACAGTCAATTTGTGCAGAAGCACTCACCCCTGACAGGGAAATTCTACGTGTCCCACAGCTTAGACACAGCCATTCAGACAAGTACAGGAAACTTTTATAGACATTACCAATGTACCAGTTCTTTGTCCATGAACTAAATGGCCTTATAACACCAGAACACACTAATGGATCACAAGGGAAGAAAAGAAAAATCACGCAGCGGACATGAGGATATTTTGGGAAATGTGTGGCAATGCTCCATTGGCCAGAATCTCATCTACAAAAGCAGATGACTTCAGTATGGACATTAAAATACCACATATAACAAGGGCATAATGAGGATGTTGAAACAATTTAGAATGGGTTCTAGCTAAACAAATTTTGACATTGATAATCACTCATGTCCATCAACACAAATTAGAACTTTTTATAGCTCCAGTACAGAAGGTGACCTTTAAGACCATTGGCTTTCATTCACAGTTAGCTTTAAACCAGGAGGCGGGGAGGGGAAACAGAAAAAGTCTGGTTGCAAATGTGCAAATACTACTCTAACCAAGACAGGAGGTACAGAGGCTCCCAGTGTGGGCCTCAGAATATCTTCACGGGGAACTGTAAACTGAACAGCCTCCAAAATTCTTGTCTAATGCTACTCACACGTGAAATTTATAGAAGAGAAGAACAGGGCCATGTACTCCCCTTCTCATTAAACAACTACAAGCACTGTTATTCCAAAAGAAAAAGTAAACCCCATCATATTACATAAAGATTTTAAATCACAGATGTGAATTGAGCATCATAGGTACCAATGCAATATTGCTGCTGGATGGTTTAATTATCAGGAGAGTTGTGAAATCCACCAATGTGCCTCAGACTGGTTAGAATTTTCTCTATTTTATACTGCTCCAAAAGCTACACTGTTCCCATCCCAAATGAAAGCTATGTGGGAAACTGGGAAAAAACTTTACTATGTTGATTCTGAGGATTTTAATGCAATGCTTTCACAGAGATGCTAATATTATAACCCCCAAAAACATGTGTCAAAAAAGGTTTATTCTCTAAGCCATGTTATGGTTGGTTTCCAATGTATGCCTTAAAAACAAATTTATCACCTGTAAAAAACAGAAGAACATCTTTGTTCCTAGTGACTGGAGTCCTATGCTCTGGGTTTCAATACTGATTACAGGGTATTTACCACTTTTTGTATGAAAGTAGAACAAAAATAACTCTAAAACATTAAACACACTATAGTACATGCTAAAGTGACAGAGTGTATGTATACACATAGACCTCAATGACCTTTATATTAATGATAAAAATTACTTATCAGTACTGTATCCCATATGGACAGCTTTTCCTTACTTCCTCTCACCTTCCAGATTGGTTATTCCTTTCTATAATAAACCACTGCCTATAATAGTAACTACACTGTTCCAGAGTAGAAGCAGCAAAGCTTCAGAGTATTTAAACCACCAGTCATTTAAATTCACACAGATTGAAACATTCCCAACCACTACGATATTAAATAACATTTTCAGATTGTACTTGTGACAAGGGTAAGGCAAAAAACATGCAGGAAACTGCACAATTCAAAGGAAAAAAAATAACTTGAAGGAACTATAGTCACTGCACCACAATAATCCAAGCTTCCAGTGTCAGGGTCATAACCACAGTGCCTGAGGCTTCTCTCTGTCACACTAGTTTAAATATGCCAGACTGTCACTAGTCTGTGCTTTCAGTGTGTAATTGCATCAGCAAATGCAATACTCATTTCTTACCCTGTGGTGACATTTTTATTTATGTATTTAAAACAGGTTCTCCAACAGTTTCTCACTGCAAAGGTGAGGCTTTCCTGATGCCTAAGAGCATCGCAGTGAAGGCTTCAAGCATAACATGCTGCACTGCTCAGCAAATGTCATCTCTTTTATCCACTTTACCAGTAAATCAGTTTACTGAGCGTTATTTAAAATACCACTTCAGACTTTTCGACCCTCTGCCAATAGAATGATTTAGTCTTCCACCTTTAAGAGCAGGATTTTCAAACTGGAAAGGTAAATATGTATCACTACAGCTTTCAATGGGTTCACCCATTTGGCTAAAGTGTAGATACAAGTTAATCACAGTCTTCTGATTAACTCTTCCTTTCAACTCTCTAATTGTCCATCTTTGGTTTTACCACCGAAGTCAAGCAAACCCTGACGGCTGCATCACGGGCACCAGACAAATGTTTCACATGTTACATGAGAAAAGGTTAAGTACAAGCACAGCTAATAATCTGGGCTCTTTGGAGCTAGTGTCATATCTGAATAAATCTGACAGCACCTCATTGCAAAGGGCAAGAATTTATTATTGTCCAGGTTAAACGCTGTGCTTTTATCCTTTCTGCGGCTACAACATAAGAAAGGCTCTTTGTGTGCTGAAACAAACATTAAAGTGCCAACATACACGAAATGTATAAGGTGTCTGGGGATTATTCTTCAGCAAATAGTTTAACTTACTTTGGCTTCAGTCTCTCCCCTGTGAAGTGTATACAAATGATGGACGGCACTTTGTGATGATGACCAAGGATGTGTCAGTATTTGAAAAACATGGAAATCATGGCCTAATGTGTCAGTAGTGACCAGCAACATCCCTGGGTAAAACAAAAAGAAAAGAAAAAAGAAACACAAAAGCACAAGAGATTAATCACTGCAAAAGAAAAGGCTTAAGAATGTCTACCTAAAAAAGCTAGTGTGGCTTACACTTTGTCTTCCGGAAACAAAAGAAAACAGTTGCAGAATATTACTGAATTGGAAGGGATTCTCTTCATAAAAATGAATCAGAACTTCAACCAAACTTGTATTAACAGTATTACTACCAACACATTACAATGCAGATTTATGAAAGCCAACTGAAAAATCAGGGAATATTCTAAGTAAAGCTGAAAACTTGTGTGACCAATATGAAGCATTCAAGTGTTGAATGTTAAGAGTGAAACCCCAAAATGCTCTTCACTGAGAAAGAGCCAGTATAAAAAAGATTGATGTTTCCACAGTATTGCTTTTTGGAAGAAGAGACATTATAGAAACAGAGCCAAAACAACCCAGACCAAAAACAAGCTTGAAGAAACATCTTCCTTATAAATGCATGTGAAAGAAACTGATTTATTGCTTGAAAGGCAGCAAATCAGAGCTGGGAGCTTGCAGTGAAATATTAAATTAGGTACTAACTTCATTGAAAACAGGTCACTGATGGATGCACTGAAATGATTACATTAGATCAGCAGAATCACAGTAACTTACACTTAACATGTTATTTACTTTTTTCTTCCACTATGTGTCACTCCATAATGCAGTTCTTAAACATTTACAAACATATTTGAAGTCAATCTGCTGTAAGTAAATTTTTCTACAAAAACATAAGGATTTTTATATATAAGGCAAGTATGGAGCATGGCACAATTCAGGATCATTATAAACAAACATGAGATTTATTTTTCTGCATAAAAATGTGCACTATACCATGCTTAGCATTGAAATTTAAGAAATTATCACCCAAAGTTGCCCTCCGACAATTAATTAACGTCAAGTACAAAGTGGTTTTAGCAGTTTAACAGTTACATCAAAGTGCCTTCTAAATAATTGCCGAGGTACCCTTCTTTAATAAAGAAAACCAGGAATTTCCACACAGCTCCATTGTTAATTCTCCACATAAATCATAATTGAAATCTTTTATCCTTCAGGAGCAGAACTCAGTTCTCTGCATTTTCCAGGACATCTATTTCAAAGATAAATGACTACCTTATATCTGCCATAAGAGACTGTTCGCTTTCTCAGTTTATTTACACATGGCTCCACAATTCATCTTTTCCTCTTGTGCTTACTGCTGCTAAACAAACACACACAGTAAAAGTCTGGGAGCTCTCGCACATTACCACTGAGGTTCAGGCATGTGCCACTTCAGAGATTTTAGAACTAAACTGGGGGAAAACAATCCTTGTGTGCACTGAGCAGCAGGGAAACACTCTCTTAATGAAGAGTAACTTCTCCACTGAACCACCGTTTCAGCATCACTACATCGGCATCCTCAATGTTCTCCCTCCTGGAATCCCCCTTCCCTCAAGCCCAAATAGACAGATTTCAGCAGCCAAAGCCTGGAATTTCAGAGCCCAACATCACTCCCCTGTTCCTGCTCTGAAGCAGATTTGTGAACACAGGCCTCAGCTCATGGGAGGAAAAGCACAGTCCTGGAGCCTCCGAACACGATCATACTGCATCAGCATGGCAGCACGAACAGACGTGTGCCCCAGTTTCTCTTGACCATGCCTCTTCCGAAGAAGGATCTTGGGAAGGTGAGCAAATAATTTCAAGACTCTGAGGCCCACCAGCAGCAAGGTACGAAACTGGAAAGAAACCCTAACTGCATGTAGAGACAAAATTGCCACAGGTTTCCTTCTCAGCTTGACCACTGATGCTGGTAAGGCTTGGCCAGAGCGCGAGGCCACCCACACTGCACACATCCATTTCCTTGGAATCACACAAATGCAGAATCTTAAATCTGACCTCAGCAAGACTCTCTCCAGTAGACACACTTTTATAGTTACAGGCTGTTACTTGGATCCTGAGTGTTAGAAATGAAAGAGAGTTTGTTATGGAGCTAAGAAATCCGTGAGTGCATTTGGGTATTATGTTTGGGCAGTAAGGCATGTCAGTTGAGGTTGGTCTGGATGTTAATGTTGGCTTAACTGGCAATTTCCTTGATTTGTAGTGACTGTGTTGATAGGAAATACAGCTAAAGTTGCTCAAGTGCAAGTCAGCCAAGTCTTTAGTGTGGGATTATACACACAATTTGCATTAATTCTGTTCTGCAACATCACAAAATAGACTTCCCTTCTAGTGAAGTGTGCGGTCCTCAATAAAATACAGCATTTCCAGTGGAGAAAGCTGGAAGCAAATAGGGGGGTTGTGTGCTAGAATTAGGCTTCCACTATCAGTGCAAGGATATTCCACAAGATTCTAATTCAACACAGAAAGAGTTTATTTTCAACATTCCTATGTTTGCCTCCCCTCACACACCAGACAGCTTTATATAGAAGCTGAGTGTGCTTCTGGTCTCTCTTATTCCAGAAGGAAAGGACCTTTGGAGAAGGGGAAGCTGGAAGAGATGAACACATAAAGCTCCTCAGTGAGCAGCCGCCACAGAAAACCAGGATTTTCTCTCCCCCCCCCCCCCCCCCAAGTGCTAGAAGTCTTTTATAAACACATATTCAGAGCTGAGCGCACCCAGAGATCTGAGCACAGTGTTTTTCATGTGTATCCCATCATATGGCAAAGGGCAATGAAGATCATAAAAAAAAGACCTTTAAATGAGCCAAAAATCTGCCTGGAAGCTGGAACCAGAAAGCTATGTGATAATCCTGAGCCAGCGAAAACACAGGAATTACCATACTGAGTTGTCCGTCAAATTCATCGGCTGTTTAGCTAACCAGGATCTTGTTTCCAATACTGGCTGGAAACGCAGGTGGCTGCGGACGGTGCAGCAAACCCCACAGTATGCAGATAGGACAGAATTCCACCCTTCTCACAAAGCCCTTCCCAAATCTGTAATCTCAGTTGGAGCAGGGCACTGGTAGGCAGCTCCCTTTGGGACCACACACTCCAACATACACAAACTCAGAAAGTGCATGGTGTTACCTGTTTGTTCTTTTGATGATACACACCATGCCTGAACAAATGAAGCTGTGAAATGCTCCTGTCTATTGGCAGGTCTGATCAGTTCCATATGATTTCCATGGGTTTTCATTCCATACTGATGCCTTTGGGTTTGGAGTTTTTTGGGCCTGGGGTTTTCTTCTGGTTTTGCTAACTTGAAGGAGTATAGAGGTGAAAGATAATACATTTGTGGGCGGAAACGAATTGGCTTAAAACCAGAAAGCTGGGAGCTATCTGATTTGGCAGTTTTGCATGCCTAATCTAAAATCCTGCTGTCTGTCACTGTTTGGAATCAATGCATTTTATTAGATGAAAGCCGAGGGGAAACAGGCCCTTCCTTCTGTTAGAGACTGTATTTCAGTAAGGAAAAGGAGGACCTTTCATGCTCCCGCTTGCATCTGAAATACAAATATATACTCACAGAACTTGGGTCAACACAGAGGTCCCAAGCACAATACCACAGATGGGAAAGAGCATGTATTTCTAAACCAACATTTTGAAGTATCTTACTCCTGCTATTCGAACAATAAATCACTACTGGTTTAGACTTGGGTCTGCGGATGGTATTTTCCAGCTCTCGTGACTTCACACTGAAAAATCACAGTTCTCAATTACAACAGTCCAGCCATTTCACTTCTCTCTCCACTTTGTGCAACAAAAGGAGCAACCCCCCAATAGAAACACCAAATCCCAGGCATAGAAACACGAACTCGAGCCTTGATCCTCACCTCACTTTCACTTTCAAGTGCAGGAAACTTCAACTCAACTTTCTAAAGGACCTTGTGACAGTTTCCCCCAAAAGCTGCTTAGACGGAAATACGGGTTAAAGCTGTCATAGGTTCACTCCAAACTGCTTTCTCTTACCATGTACTTGATGTATGAATAATCATAGATGAAAAGTGAATAATTCTCAAGGATTTCCTGCTTATTTTTCAAACTGGCATTAATCCCTGTTTAACAGATAACATCTGAAATCAATTGAGAGTCTTGCAAACACAGAACCCAGTGGAAATTTATGTGTAAATCAGATATTACTTAATATGTATCTCACTGCAATGATTTCGATTTTGCTTATCCCTAATATGAGGGGCGCAGCTAAGTTAAACTAATGACTGGTTTACTGTGTGGTTTCTCAAATCCACAGAGGTGATTAAAATCCAGTTTAAAAGGCACAGATACCCTAGATGGAAGAAAAAAATCAATTACCTAACCTTTGTTTTACCTGAGAGATACATTTGCCCTTGTTTACAGCTTCCTACTTTTCATGCATTCTGTTGGGGAAACAATAAGCCTCTTTCAGGATAGAAACATTAAAAGCTACAGAGAATATATGCATAAAAGGAAAAACTAGTACAGATGTAGACTGTGGGTTAAGAGCTATTTATGCAGTATCAGAAGACTAAACCAGACTCTGGCCTGGCCATAAACTAAGCCCACGCCCTAAATGAGGTGCCAAGCCACAAAAAGCATTTGCGTCAACTGGGAATACAAGGAAGAGAAGGACTTCTAATTATAGGGCCTGGAAGCGGAAGCCCAGAGTGATTAGGAGTTTAGGCGCTGCTGTATGTTTATCTGGGAGCTTCCTCTCGCTCTCTTTCAGCCCGGGTTTGATAAATGAGGGTTGGCCTAAAGGGTGGGATTGAAGTTGCTGATGGTACACAGAGTTCTCCGCAATCCGAAGGAGACGGAGGCTGAATACTAAGGCTTCTGTGGCCTTGTAGGAACATAACTCTTTTCAACTAGGCGTCAGCTGGTTAGCCCAAATGGCAAAATTACAGAGCAGCAAATCTCGGTTGGGGACTTGCTATAAAATCTAGGAAACCTGAGTAGCCTGAGCATCTCCACCACATCCTATTTATAACACCTATCTAATTGCATAGTTGTTTATTATATGCATACAAATGAGGTACATGCAATTTCACCTTGGGTTTAAGTTGCATGAGTAACTTCACTTTAAATAATGCCAGCTTGCAGAGGAACAGAAGGGTTTTTCCACCTTCCAAAACAATGTCATTCTGTAATTACACACTGAAGAACTCAACACGTTCAAGCTGTGCTGGATTTGTTTTAAAAACACCAAGGGCACAAATGTTAGGAAAGCAGGCATGCATCTGCGTGGAGGAAACATATTCATGGATATACTTAATTTAGGAATGCAACTCTTAGATCTCCAGACACGCAGAGCCATATAGAGACCCGCAGAGCCACTGCACAATCACACCATTTACACCAGCAGCGATGAAAAACTATGAATAACCCCTTAGATTTTATTTTTTTGATATGAGCATAGATGTCATGGAACATTAATATTACGGTTGATGGGTTTTCAAAGAACAGGATCAGAGAGCTCAGCAGAACCACACTGATCTACAGTCGCTCCTGATTCGGTCCATACACAGTTCCTACCTTCTGCATGCTAACTCTATAGATCTCTGTCCCACTGCAGCCCTCTTGCAAAAGCAGTTGCATACGTATCTTGTTAAGATGTGAGAAAGTTTATATGGCCCATGGTTTTATGAAACATATGACCTGACCTATGAACACTAGCTTTATTTGTATTCACTTAATTCTTCTCTGAGTCTGATGCTAGTCAAAATACAGCCAATTATTAGTGCTACTAAGCCCATGTATGTTTCCAAGTGTAAGACATACACTAGAGGTACAAAATTCGGTCTCAAAAAGAACTGACTAGATTAAAAAATGTGATTTTAACAATGATATTTCAATCAAAATTAACACAAGTACATGAAGACATCCTGTATATATACATCCATGTATATAAAACACACCTAGCAAGTCAAGAGAAAGAGAAGACAACAAACATTTTGTGACTAAATAATTACCTACAGTTGAATTCTGGAGATGTCTACCCACTGTTTAGGACAGTTATGTATTCAATTTGAATATCTGGAGCTTGTGGTGGATGTATGGAAACTGTCACCTATTTGCCATGCCCAACAGACAGCTCAATGGCATGCTTTATATACCAAAAACTATTTACCAGTTTCAAACCCTAACTGGCTGCAGCTGATGGCCCAAAATATACTACAACTTTATCAGGATGAGTTTCTCCCTCCCAAAACTAAAGTGATGCACTCTGGGGGCAATGAGTGAATAAGAGCAAATGATCAAAGGGAACAGACTCCCTTTTATTCTGGCCTTGCTTGTAGTTCCTCCAAATGGGACACAAATCCATAGCCACTACCATTCTGTTAGCGTTTGATGTATGGGGGTTGGTTAGTCGCAGAGATTTGCAGTAAACATTTTTCCTGCTGAAACATATTGTTGTGTTTTCTCTTTTCATTGGAATAACTATAAAGTAAACATTAGAGAGAAAGAGGGCAAAATCCTGACCTCCCTGAAGTCCACAGGGCTCTTGCCACTAACTGCAAGACAGGAAACAGTTTTACCCTTTTCACACAGTTGTACATCTTTAACACCCCATTAGCAATGCCTGCTGTGCTAAATGGCTGGTTTGCTAAGAACTTTAATCTATTTTAGAATTCATAATGAATCTATCACTCATATGAATCTCATTCATATCAGACTATACTCAGCAACAGTGATATCCAAACAAATTGATACTTCCAAGTGAGCCCACATATCTCTTCACTATGTTCAGCATTGTATTAAAATTCAACTCATTTACCTGAAAATTTGGCAGATTTTAACAAAATGGAAAACTTTGATAAAAAGGTGACTAAAATTTCTATTAAAAGATGATCACAAAAAGGACCATCCTACAATAAACTGTGCCATTTCCTCCAGTAGTGTATAAGACCCTCATATTTCCCTTCTCTCATTAGGAGAAATTACCTCCTAATCAGAAAAAGACATAACTTGTTTGTTGTCTTTCAAAGCACACGTGTTGACAAGATTTTCTCCTCTCTATAAAGTCCTTTCATCTATACTCTTGCTGCTAAGAAATTCAACTGACACTTCTCCTTCACAAACAAACTATAAAGCAACGCTAGCAAGCGACAGATCTTGAATTATTTCTCACCTTCTGGCCCATCATATGCAATAGAGATACACAATCTTTGTAACTGCAATTCATCAAACACAATGCTATTAACTTTAGTTTTGTTTGTCTTCAAAGGCAATAATCCAGGGTGAAAAACACCTCCAAACAGACAGATAAACACCAAGGAATTATTCTATCCTTAAATACACCTCTTTTCCCCCAAGGTGACATATTCAGAAAGATGATGGTCCAGAATGACATTCATTTATGGATCCATTCCAATTTGAGACATTCTATGATTCTATTAATCTTGCAGAATAGTTGCAGACAGTATGAAAGTCCAAGCACAGACAAGGTGCTCTTTGCAGCCATATCACTACTGCAATAAACCACCTTCTACAGCTACAAAAGATCTCTCCAAAACTTAAACCAACCTACACATTTAAGAAGAGACTGATTGTACACCTCAGGTAGGAAAAACAGAAAGAAAAGCATTTCTGTCAATCCATCAGGCGCTGCCAGTGCTTCCCAATGATCAAATAAGGTATTTTTTCTGCCTACTTGCTCTGATCAATGGGAAAGACTTCTGCAGAGACATTCCAATTTAAAACTCTTTAACTATTAACTCAAGGCCACCATCACATTTCAATATAGAACATTTAAATAATCAGAGGAATTTCAGGTCTGTTAAAGGTGCAGTCAGGCATCCAAAGGGGTATACAGTGTAATCTGGTTTACTGCTGCTCCAACATTAATTTTCTCAGTATTAATGGGGGGAAAAAATCTCTTTCGTAGCCAAGGAAGCTTAATTATTTTAAATTTGAGCTGTGGTGCACTTCCCAGCTCTCAGCTGCTAACCTGGCAGCAGCAACGGTCCTAGAGAGCACATCATTTAACACATTTCAAAGCAAAACACATTTATAAACCAGCAGGTTTTAGCTCTTTAAAACTGACTATTGCATGTGAAAAGTTTCTTTTTCTGACATTAAAATTACTGTAATTAAACATCAACAAAATCAAAGTACAAACGAGAACTGAATTTGACAGGTCATGCGCTGGCTTCAGCAATGGATTAAGAATCAGGGATCCTATGTAATATTCTTCTCTGGCGCTGAGTTACTGCATAACTTTGAGTGAGTGACAGCTGCTCAATTCTTCAGTTTTGCTACTATTAGCTTTCAAGCCCTGAAGTTAAAAGTTTTGACTTCTTAGAGTTCATTTTCAACATACCCTGCTTCTAACCTGTCCTCATCTTATAAACTGGATTGAAGTCGTACTCACCCCTTGGAGTTCTGCTCTTTGTTTTCTACCCTGTTTGCACACTTCTATCCCCTCTCCCTTGACTGCTGGAATTATGCCACCTTTCACTCAGTCAACAATCACAACTTGAAAAGTCTCCCACTTCTTGTTCACTAAGAACTCCTTTCTTCCTCTCTAAACCTATTTTTCGGGAATCCTTCTTACTACCTTGCCCTCAGCTCTGAAACCATCAAGTCTTACATCCGGTATCTTCCCTGACTTATGTAGAAGCCATCTGGGTCCAATAATGCATTCTATTCTGAACAGCAAGGTAGTGGCATGAATTTACACTTCTCTACACGATATATGTAAGTTAATACATATTAATTATATAAATAAGAATGTACCTTTTCCATCACAGCAATTTAAAGGTTGGTGCTACTGCCAAACTGAAGATGTACTTTGCTACAGCGATGTGCTACTTAATTACCATATATTCAGTTTGGTTTTAAGGATTTGTGCTCAGAAATACTGCATCTATTGCCCTCTCTAAAATGGTAAGAAGCCACTGCAGAATCCTGCAGCTGGCAAACACTTTTATGTCTACATTTAAGACGTGTAGAGAAAAGCTTTTATTGAAAAACACTGTCCCAAGAGAAGACCACCACCAAGCTTTTGTAACAAAATGTCTTTTTCAGAGGCTGTAAAGCTGGTTACTGGTCTTAACAAATTGGCAATTGAAGCACAACCTCTACAAAAGTTCCAATACCGGAGAATTCTCATCTTTCCTGGCTACCCACAGCCACCTACTGGAGTTTTGTACATATAGTTCTTGGCAAAGAAAACTTCCCTCCCCAGCCTGAGAAACGGGGCACAAACCTTATGTTAACAGTAATGAATGAGACTTAAACAAACTTCAAATAGATGTGCAAACTTCTACTCTTAACCTGATTCCCAAAACAAACATGAGTAATAGATTCATTTGTATGCAAGCTCCCAGTAACAAGGAGTAAGAGCAAAGAAATGACAGCAAAGCTCTGCTGGCCATCAGCAGCTTCCAATGCTACAGTCCAGGTCCAAACGAGCTTGTCACAGACCAACAGGGGGGTCCTGCCATCCTGTCATAATTCACTGGCTTGTGCTATTACCGTTACTGCACAACTATGACTTTTTGAAGGAATTCATGTCAGAGGCTGTGCCAAATGCACTATAGAAAGGCGAAGGCATATGCATCTGAAGGGCAGCCTGCCACAGACACGGTGCTGGTGGCCATGGTGCCTGGACTACCTCCTCAGGAAACCTTGGCAGGACAGATATTAGGAACCCTGTCTGAAGAACAGGAGGCTGTGACTATTTCGGACTGTGCACTGCCAATTACCAGAGGTGAAAAAGAGGAATTAAGAGCTAAGTACAATTTCCCATTTTGCTTGCCTCAGTAGCACAGTTACTCACTACACCGGTTTGAGTAACTTGAGGCTTCTATAGAAAGCAGAGCTACAGAGTAAGAGTAGCGCCGCAGTTCCCACTGAAGATGGACAAAACCACAACAGATGTCCTTCAAGCCATAGAATCATAGAATGCGTTGGGCTGGCAAGGACCTTAAGATCATCCAGTTCCAATCCCCCTGCTATGCGCAGGGACACCTCCCACTAAACCATGCCTCCCAAGGCTATGTCCAACCCGACCTTGAACACCGCCAGCGATGGAGCATTCACAACTTCCCTGGGCAACACATTCCAGTGCCTCACCACCCTTACAGTAAAGAATTTCTTCCTCAGATCCAATCCAAACTTCCCCTCTTTAAGTCTGAACCCATTACCCCTTCAGATACTGGAAGGCCGCTCTGAGGTCTCCACGCAGCCTTCTCTTCTCCAGGCTGAACAGCCCCAAGTTTCTCAGCCTATCTTCATACTTGGTATTTGAATATCAAGGCTCCCAAAATTGGTGGATGTGGCTGAAACTTAGGGCTAATATCTCTACACTTTATCTATAAACTATGAAAATGAGGTATATATGTGCCTTCACATGCTGCTTAATCACACATATGCATCCTTACAACTTTGTGATCCAAGAACATTACAGCAATCAGTATGAAGTCTACAAAGTACCCTTCTGTGTGAAGGTTAAAACCAACAGATAAGTATGTTAGCCCTGGGAAGGTCTGATTTATAGAGTTTATCTCCAGCAAGGGACAGCCTGATTTTGTTTCTCAGGATAAGCCAGAAATACTTCTTTCCTTGTGTAAGACTGCCCCAATTCAGCAGCACAGATGAATATATAAAATCAAAGGAAATAAATCTGTGTAATTAGCCACCACAGCGGAGAGCTAGCATCCCTCTGAACGTTCGTAAGGAATGGTGCCAGCCTGAAGAACAAAAATGAACTGTCTCAGATTTCTGTGAGGGCTGAGCAGCCTGGCAGAAACACAGCATTCTGCCTGCAAAAACGCTACCCAAGTTCAACTGCAGGCGGAGGATTTCACTCCAGACACCGAGGTTATTCACCCTCACGCCCACTTAGGGAGCTGCTGCGAGAATCCAGCAGCCGGAGCTTACGGAGAGTTCTCAGCTTTAGAGAGCACATTCTCTTCTCGCCTCACCACCACTGACTCCACCACAACCCTGGCTGAGACAACTTATGCCACTGAAACACACGCTAACTGCAACAGGCAAGACACGGCATTTCTACTGTGTAAAATATGAGTAGGCTGCAACTTTCCTTCTGTCTTACAAGGAGTATTGTTAAAAAACAGCAGGAAAAAGTAGCCAGTGGCGCCTGGCAGGGAAGGCAGTGCATACCCAAAGAGCACACGGAGCACACTCATGCAGCCCCCTTCACTTGTGGGACTGCTGTTAAAACTGTGATCCCACACTGTGCGTGTCAGGCAGAGCAAGTGATAGAAAACATACCTTCCTCTACGAGCTAGAGAGGATCTGGCCTTCCTCCCCTCCGCAGGGAGAGAAGGAAACTTACTGACCCATGCACTGGATAAATGAACAGACTATCCATTAACTAGCGAATTGCACGGAATGGAATTATGTTAGAGACAATAAAATGAATATGACTTTAAAGTGTTCATTAAAAGTGTCACCCACCATCTAAAATGTAACCTATAAACCACAGCTATCATCCATACAGCATACAGAAAGCTTGCCAAAACCCACAATTAACATGCACAATGTTTAATAACTTTTACACATAGTAAAGTTTGGTTTTAATTGGAATACTCACAATCGATAACAACATCTTCTAGAATGAAAAGAAAACAGACCAGCTAGGTTTGGTCACACATTTGTTAGCTAAAAATATTTAGGTTTCAGTGACAAAAACCTCCTTAACTAGAAAGCACCTTCCTAGGAGACAAACAGAAGCTTTACAATCACAAAATACATTATTTCCATCAAAAAACTTGATTGTCTCAATAACTTCACTGATTTTATTGGAATCAAAATCTTAAACATGGAGTAAAAAGTGATTTATTAGTTACATCTTGATACACAATTTAACTTCCTTTTCTCTTTCAGCATCTCTAGGAAAAGTCAACCTTTGGGGGAAACACACATTTATTTGTTGGGTCAAATCTAACCTAATAAATAAGTTAACCTACAAAAGAATATTTCTATAAATCCTAGAAAATCCCAGTTTTATGACTCTAAACCACAGCAAATAAACAGAATGCATGTGTCAGCTACAACACTGACTCCAAATACTGAGAAGTTCCTTTTTCAGCTAATCTTCCCAAAAGTCCGGTCAAACATCAGCCACTTTTTGTAGACAAAAGATACGACTGCAAGCAAGATATATTTTTGCCTAAAGAAATAAATAAGGATACAGACAGACTGAAGAACCAGGGGGTTTGGTTATTGCCAGGCTTGCTGATAACATTTGGTAAAGCAAGATGAGCAGCTAGCCTAGATTGAAAAGCTGAACCAACTGTTTCCTGTCACCTTCAATAGTCCCGCATCATTCAGTCTTAGAATTAGGAGGAAGGTGGAAAGAAATTCTGGAACTCCTATCGCTGTGTAGTCTGTATTAAAGCCTTGATCTGTGTAACTGCCAAAATCCAAATAATTTATTCTTTACCTCCTT